>JAOEHX010024320.1:14259-27570 GCA_025448015.1 Bolborhynchus lineola | reverse complement strand
AACAGGAAGCTTGTGGCCCCCCCCCCCCCCCCCCGATGTCAAGAAAATGATCATCAGGGACAACAGCACGCTAATACAAGCACTGAGATATATGACTATGCCCATAAATCTTGTCACTTCATCAGTTATCACAATCTTGATTTTTGCACAAAGTGTTACGTTTTGCCCCACTTTCATACTTCCCAGTGATTTCCCACTTCCTAGGTATTCAACAGAACCACTTCTCTGGAAGTGAGAAAGTCCATATATTCAACCCCTCTGTGTATTCATTCAAAATAGCGTGCCACAGCTGCCTAAACTCCTGCCATGGCCTTACACCTTTCAGTACAGGATTATGACATCTTTCAGCAAAGTATTTTTGAGTTTAAATGGTTTGTCTCAAGACTCTCAGTAGGGAACTGCAGGGTTTCATGAATCACTGCAAGGATGCAAATACCTGCTGTCAACAGTCAGACCGTAACTGTTTCACATAAAGCCGGAGGACAGATGCATCCGGAGTGGACCCACTTTGCATTGCTTTACCAGTGGCTCAGAAAAAAAGCAGCTGCAGAAGTCACAAGACCACACACCCTAGATGAAGAAAGTGTTTCCACTGCAATTGCTTAGGTTCTTTTCAGAAAGGTTCGTTACTGGAATTTTCACTGTTAGGGGGGCACTGGTCTGATTTCCATGAGACATCTTGCTATGTATGTCCTGCTCCACATTCACATGACACGGGCCTGACTTCCACGTAGGCAAAAAATGCCATATAAACAGTATCTCATTTCAGCTTGTTTGTTCTCTTTTTGAACCCTTCTCCAAAGTCATCCAGAGGTCATACCGTATGAAATAGCTTTTCTCTTTCATATGGGTCTTCTTTCAAAATTAATACCTCAAATACCTAGTTTGTAGAGTTTAGCAATGAGCAAACAACCAGTTCTGCAAACACCACCTGCTCTCCTTTGGAATGGGAAAACCTTTTAGGATACTGAACAGGCCTCATCTTTGAGAATCACAATGCAGAGATAACCCACCATCTCTACCAGATACTCTTAGGGGGAGCCAAATAATCTGTTCTACACAGATCACAGAGAAATTCACATTATAAGACACATAGTCATAATTTAATGGAGCTAGAAGCCACATGACAGACACATGATACTTCTCAGTACGCATATAAAGTAACAATGGTTTTGTCTCTGAGAAGAAAATACAGTTGCATAAATACATTATATGGCACCGAAGGTTAAACTTATCTCAATTTCTAAAGCACAGGCAAAGAGCTGCAACTTGCTTGCCAGCATTTCTTACAAAAACATTGCTGTACATCAGAGTTCAAGACTCCAAACAGAATCATGGCAAAGAGCTATTAAAAGGGAACAAGGTAAGAGAGACAAAGGAGAAATCAAATTAGACATCTGCTGTACAAGCCACAGAAAGAGACAACAACAAAGACTTGTGTCGTTTGCTCCTTCACTCCTCTCTCCTCACCCACTATCATTACCACATCTGAGACTTTCAGGTTGAGTTGTAACAAACTCAAGACAACCATTATACTATTAAAATAAATGTATACATTTTATAGTGATGTATTATGTGACACAGGACGGAATAATACAAACATTTCTTTCCCAGAGAAGATGCTACAGAAGTAAAGCTATGATAACAAATAAGTAAGGTCTCTGTTTCCAGTTCTAAGTAATCTCATACCTGTTTACCATGACAAACACAAAAAAGGTAGGAAAGCTATCAGCTAAAATTTGAACACCTCCACAGCAGTCTGGTGTGAAATTCAAAGTCAGCAAGTGCTTTTTATCAGCTTGGGATCATGCCTCAGGAGACCTGCAAAGTTATTTAGTCTCTCTTCAGTTGCCCAAGGAAGTTAGAAATTCAAACGGAGTTTCAAGGAGAACAAACACATACTCCAAACCTATTAAAACAATTTAGGGAGCACTAAATACAGTAATTCCCTGTTGCAATTATATTAATGATGGTGCAAGGGAATTTCACATCAAGAAGCCTCAGAGAAGTCTAACAGTAGTTAAATACATTGGAAAGCTATTAAAGGAAATCTGCATTCATTTTATTTAAACCAACTGGCTAAAAGTTCTGAAGGAATAAGATACAGCTATTACCATAAGCAAAGCTGAAAGTTGCTCAAATTCAATTTGTAGCCATTTTAAACTGAAATACATGCACTCAAGAGCCAAATGGAAGATGCAATTATCACAGTTCAGTTTTATTTACTTAAAAGTCATCCAACATTCCTCTGAAAGTTAACATTTTTAAAGGAAATATTTTCAAGTAAAACATTAATGTACTTTTCCCCAAGAGAAGAACAATTAGCACAGCAGGTTTTAATCAAGTGGTTTACATTCCCTAACCCTGAACTCAACTACAAGTGTCATAAATAATATCTCTTTTCAGATATCAACAGGCTATGAAATGCCAGTTGTAGTTACTAACTTCATGAAGCTGAAAAATGCATTCATAGTAAGAACTGCTCCTTACCCCCATGAAGTCTCATAAACCAAGGCTAAACCTAATGGATTCTGCTCTTCTGTAACCATACTCTAGCAGTTCTCAAGAGACTGTTTTGCAATTTCTCTTTTACAAAACTAATTAAACAGCATCAATTGAGCAGGTTACTTGTAATCTAGAGATCCTGTAAGAATTTGAACCTGGGAACTGTAATTCAAAAAGCAGTAGCTCTATTATTAAAAAAGACTACAGTCAGTAATCTCACTTTGCAGACCTCCAGCAATGATACAAGAAAATCACCATGATTTGTTTCTAAATACTGTGTCAAATCTGAGCCGCCTATTGTATGCCTCAACAGCAGGATTTCACAGCACTTTAATTCACCATATATCCCCCACTTCTTGCTTCAGAGACCAAATTATGCCTCCATTCATCATTAACACTCAAAAGCACCTCCATAGCTACTTCTGGAGTGGTGAACAAAACTTCCCTGACCTAAACCCACATGAATTTATCCCAAAATTAAGCTTAGAAGATTGACTATTTTATGAACACAGAAATCTAAAACAATTTCCATTGGATTTCTTGTATGTCACTTGTATCTTCTGTTTTCACTTCAGTTGCCATCCTATCTACCACAGTACTACCTCAACTGTCCTCAGACTCTTCCCTGCCAGTAGCAATGCATGAACTCTTAATTCCTTGTACGCTACCCTCAGCTTCCAAATGTATCCCTAGGACATCTCACTGCTATAAATATGCAATCCTATGCCTGCTACTGGCCAGGGAGAAAAAGCCCTGTTTGAGCTCCAAGCACATCAACTTACGCCGAGTAAATAGAAACTCAACAGTTCTCCCTGTCACTTACTCTCCAGAGGCAATAATCTTCCCTATCACTCAAAGTCTACATCAAATTTCTGGAAATTTATTATCTTTGAGGTTTTGACACCAGGGCTGAATTGTGGTGTCTACCTGCCAACACATTAAAAAGTTATTAGGTGATAATGGCGGTATTTAACTTTGTTTCTAGTGAACCTAAGAAAGTAACCAACCGCTGTCATCTTTCAGGAAGAGATGGGTAAGATTTGCTATAAATGTGTGTATGTATTTTATTAAAGAGAAAACAAAAAAAAAAAAATTTGTTGTTTTTTAAGCATGTTACCACCTCCATGGTTTATTAATTCCTCTAGCCATAAGCTTTGTAGAGAATGTAGAAGCAATGATGACTTGACCTTGATGTGTCTTCCTCTCTTCTACTCCCCCATGACCTACTATAGCATGACTATAAAGACAAAAGGAGCAACACTCAAAACCTTAAAACCTGCAATAGCCTGCTCTGGCAGCCTCTTCTTTCCTAAGCATCTTAGCAGCAGTGTGACTGCCATCTGGGGATGCTTTTCTGCATGTCTTGCTGTTCTGTGGCAGCCTCCATTGATAGTGTGCACACCACAGCATTTCATTCCTTAGCATGGTGAAAATGCAGCAAGACCACTTTTCCTGTTTTCAAAGGCAAACAGAACAGAATGTTCAGCCATACTACAATTGAGAAATTGTTCCAGCTACTATCTGTTTTCAGTCTGTTTCTCTCGCTGTCCTCATACAGCAGATCTACTTCCTGTACTTATGGAACAAGTATCTATGGACAAAACTGCTGCTTGTTGCAAATCACTTCTAGTAATTCAGCATTTTGGTGCTGGAAGGTTAAACTGCTGATGGGAGACAAACACTTATGAAACACATGCCAGGGTTATGAAGCTGCATATGATTCCTAATAGCCCTGGCATACTTCCAGCTGTCTTAGTTACAGATTGACATGGGAAGCAACCAGATTGTTACGGAGACACCAAACTCAGAACAATTTCAAAACAGACTTGAGGAAAGGCAGGAAGCAGAATATCTCAACTGTGCGAAAGGTTACAGGGTATTTATGCTACAAGCCATAGCAGGTTTTTTCCATCTCACTTCTCTTAACACTTCAGCTTTAGGAGCCATACACTAAGGAAAAAATACCAATCTCTTATACCCTTAAATAAGTAATGAAAGCTGTGGGAGAAAAGGGATCATGATTTGAGTTTTAAAATTCAGATCTTGTCTATTATAGCAGACTAGTGACAAAGAACTAGTGAAACAGTATGAAGCAGCAGCAGAGTGAATTATAATTAAGTTTTGTTTCACTGCTTTCTTCTTCTTTCCAAATGTAATACCTAATCAACATTTTTGGAAAACAATCTGTGTTAATGGTTCAGCAATTCAGGCCCTGAGGTTAAGCACAAAACCTCCCAGTCAAAATTTGAGTCCCATAAAAGCCCTTCATTAGGACTCTACCTAATATCGTACACCACCAGCACCATATGAAGCAGCATAAGCAGTTATATTTAAAATTACCTGGAAGACAAATCTTTACACCTAATTCACAAGGCAAATTTCTTTATGTTCTGAATTATGGCAGAGAAGAATTAAAACTATATTCGGTTGCTTCGTTAACACACAGTACTTCAAGATCTATGACACGTACTACAGTTGTACATGAGTTTCAAATGAACTACTCAGAACAAATCAGGGTTTCTTGCATCTCATGGCGCTTTGCTATATACTGATTTCTGCAGTGCTGTTCAATAGTGGAGTGCTTGTAAGATCACCACTGCAGAGAATCACTCTACTGTGCAATACATGTGAATGAACCCGCTACGATTTTCATTAGAAATCTGATTAAAACATACTTAATTTTGATGATTTATTACACTCCTCCACAGGATTTTTCTAGTCAGAACTACAGATGAGTAGTTGTTTGCCAAGCACTGAAACTTTTAAAGTTAGTTCATCAGAGATTATTCAGCTCCTTCTAGCAGTCTCACTCCTACAGTGAAAACCTTTATGTTTTCAAGTAGTGTCAAACAAAATCCAGCTGTGTGGTCTAGGTAAGTCTCTTTAGGACAAAGACTAATGGCCATTTCCACGTTTGATCAATTAAGTCATTCTCCTGAGTCTGGAAACAATACATAAAGTCTCTTAGCTGGGATGAAATGACCTTGTATAAATCATATGATGCAATCCTCATCACTACCTCTTCTCAGCAGAATGCAAAATAAAGATGTCAGCATGGAAGAAAGAACAACAGTACAAGGAAGATGAGGAAAAGACCTTCTGGTGAGACAGAACTAGTGTGGAAATTAGAAGACCATGGTGCAATCTCAATCTGCCCATTCTAAACAGCCAGGACACACTTTGTGTATTTGCCCTATCTCAAAAAGGTCATAAATGACAGCTACTCGATTCAAAATGATCTGAATTTAAGAGAGGATGCATGGAGTGAGACCGTATCATAGAAGAAAATGCTATTATGAGCTAAATATGTTAGTTCAGCTTTGCTAAACTGCTGGCCCTACTGGCTGTATTCTCAGAGCATAGAATGTTCACATATAACATGCTCACACTCCCCTCAGGAAAAGGGAGAATAACAGGACATAGCAGAGCTACTGAATAGACAGAATGAGGGGAGCAGAGAGACCAAATGGAGTTCTCATGTTGCCCTCTAACCTGCTCTGTGACAGAACAGCAGGCTAGCCATTTTCCTTTTAAACACAGATAAATATGGAGATTATTCAACAGGAAACGCAATACCAGTTCAAGCAGCAGCAGCACTCAAATCCTTAATTTTCCTTTAACCCTAAAGGGTATCATCTGGTTTAAGTTCAGAAGAAGCACCAACAGCCATCGGAGGACAAAGTTCTGTTTATTAATGCAATAAAAATAGACTAATTCTGCATGTCACACTGCAGTAATGGGCACTGCAACAGCATTTTACTATCTAAATTGCTCTCTCTTGGCACTACTAACAGCATTCATACCCAACAGAGAACACTGAAGCCTCTTCACCACTTAGCTCACATACCAGAGAACAGATCTCTACCAGTTTTGGATTCATTCTTCCAAATTACTGTCAGAAGTTACTCTGTTTAATGTATGAGAAAGCAGCCATCCCTTTAACTAGTGGGACAGAAACATTTATAACTTACAGCCTAAATAGTTCATTTCTGCCTTTTTTTTTTTTTTTTTTTACACTGAACTTAAGCTACCATTGATACTTTCACTTGAAATCCAGCATCAAAACCGCAATCTTTACAATCTAATTTATTCTTGGGCAGCACACAGAACTTCGTCATACAGAAACTGGTGAGGATTTTGTTTCACAAAATCACAGAATCATTATGGTTGGAAGAGACATCTGGATATCATCTAGTCCAACCCCCCTGCCAAGGCAGGGCCACCCAGAGCCTAGGTTACACAGGAACGTGTTCAGGTGGGTTCTAAATGTCTCCAGAGAGGGAGACTCACAACTTCGCTGGGCAGCCTGTTCCAGTGCTCTGCCACCCTCAGTGTAAAGAAGTTCTTCCTCATGTTGAGGTGAAACTTCTTGTGTTTTAGTTTATGGCTGTTGCTCCTTGTCCTGTCCTGAGCACCACTGAAAGAGCCTGGCACCATCTTCCTGACACCCACCTTTGGGATATTTATACGCATTAATGAGATCCCCTCTCAGTCTCCTCTTCTTTAGACTAAACAGGCCCAGCTCCTCCACTATCTCCTTGTAAGAGAGATGTTCCAGACCCCTGATCATCCTTGTGGCCTCCACTGGACCCTTTCCAGTAGCCCCGTGTCTTTCCTGGACTGAGGAACTGGACACAAAATACTTGGAGCAGCCACCTAGAAGACACTGCTCATACCAGAGCTGTTACAGCAACATGAAGAAAATACAAATGAAAAGCTCAAGGATATTTGGGAACACTTAAAGTAAAAGGAGAATCCTGTACTCCTTTGTGCCACAGATGCTTATCCCATCTTGGACTCTCTGGTATACAATTAGGCTTATCTTACTATCTTTTCCTTTCTCCTACACTGTCTTCATCCAAGAAAACACCATCCCTCTCCTTTATCCCCTTTAAAAAAATCCCAAACAAATTAAATGTAACTCAAGGGAATTATATATCTCTGGTATTTCTACTTTTGAATTAGGGCTGGTTGAAACCAGACAATATATTTAAAAATTGGAAGGAGAAAAAGAAAAGGAATGAAAAAGCATGTGATTTGCCTTGCTTCCTAAAAACCAGAAACCAAACAAAACCAAGAGAACACAGTCAGCTCATGTCATCCTGGCCAAAAAAAGAAAGGGTTGGAACAAGCTTCTCAAAAGTGCAGCAAGGAAGAACAAAGATGAGAAAGTTCTGTTCTTGTACAGCCATAAATTAGCTAAACCCAAACTAGTTCATGTTTTTATAACTTCGAACTGTTGAGCTGCATCTTTCCAAGAGGGAAAGAGGGTCATCTTGTTCCCAGAGATGAGCTGCTGATGTTATCAACCTTCAGCAAGGAGAGCAAATCTGCACTAGTTAGAACATCCCAGCCCAAGGGCTGAAGTTTTCACATGATATGCCTTATATGCCACAAAGTACTGGATTCAGAAATCACATGGCACAGAGGGGTGTAAAAAAAAAAGTAAAAAGGGGACTGTCATGCTTACCTATCTCGCATCTTGAAAAGGGCAACTGAAATCCAACTAAAGTAAATAAACAAGAACATATAAAACTTGCCTTTTTGACCACTGCTACTGAAAATAATCAGACCAACCTATCAGTCCTGGCCTTCCTTGTCTGATTTAATCTAAGAGCCAACGTGAGGATGGTTGCGACTACACTGGAGGTTAAATCTAATTTATTCTGCTTTGTTCGACGCTTCTGAAGCCTGTGCCCAGCCACATGCAGAGATGGGCAGACTGCTGTTACTACACTTGAGCTGAGCACATCTAAAGCTACCTTAACGGTCTATCACCGCACTGTACCAAACTCCATTACCCTTTCTCCATCATCTCTTCATACCCTTGCCCCATCATCTCTTCATACCCTTGCCACCTTGTTAGTTCAGCAACAGCTTCATTGCAGAGAGAGGCTATCTCACATGGAACTCATTTATCTTCACAGAGTGATCAATAAATCCTCTCAGAGGGGACATGGGGTTTCTTTGCACCTTGGTACCACTCTTCCCATCAAGCACAGAAATTAGATGCAATGAGTAGATGAACTGCAACTGAGGAGACATTAAGTGTTAGTCCAGGAACAAAATTCACAGCTGGTTGCTTTTGTCCAGGAAAAAAACCCAAAATTTCCTTCACTGGAGACACTATGTTTAGCAATCTGTGTTTGCACAGTTTCAGTGTAGGTTTGCAAAACATTTCAAAATGTTTCTATCTATACGCGACCAGACTTTCATAATACTGCTTTAATCAGAAAGGCATACTTCGGCATACTAATTTTTACTGCCAGTTTCAGTTACACGCATAAAACAAAAATGCCACCAAAGCCCAATGAAAACATGTATGAAATTTCCCTATGAGGGTCACTGTGCAATGAAAAAGGGTTATAAAAGACACAGTCCATCAACATTTAAAGCCTGCAAATAAGAACAATTAAAATCAAATACAAAAGGGAAGTTAAAAATAAAATCACAGGGAAAGGAATCGCACCTTCTATTGATTTAAAAGGGCAGTTGAAACCCTGGCATATGATTTACTGGCAGAAACTAAACGCTCTAGTGTGGGCTAGTTGTAAAGAAAAAATACTGTCTCTTTTTTTTTTCCTAGTTTGAAGTCTAGTGTGCTGAATCTTAAGAAAGAACAGGTTCACCCAAAGTGCAAGCTTCTTTTGATGCTAAAGGAAAAAAAAATTAACCTCCTCCATATCTTCTGTATTAAAAAGTTCATTAGTGAAAGGCTAAATGTTTAATTCACTGGGATGGTTCTGGTTTTTGTCATTTTTGCATAGTTAACAAGATCATAATTCAAATAGGTCACACATTGTAAATATCCTCACTATACTGTTTTCGTTTCCTCTATAGTTAGACCACCTTTTGTTACCAAGAATCTTATAAACTGTTTAACTGTGAACGGTTGTAAACTGCTGATGTTAAAAATTAGGCATCTACTCCTCCCAACTTTGTACAATGGGAACTACACACCCCTTACCCCCACAAAAAAAAACCAAACAACCCAAAACAGCAACTACGGCACATAAAATCATCAACATTACATCTCTGACACCTCTTTCTGTGGGGGTTTGACCAACATTACATCATCTGTGCACTTTATACAGCTTCTGCCTTTTTCTCTATCCACACAAATTATTCTTGCCTAGCCGGGTACCAACAGACACAGAAGCTGACTGACAGCAGGACAGATTCAAGCAGTCCAGCTGCCATAGAAAATAAAATCATGCCATCACCACCAGAGCTGCAGGAAGGGCAGCACAGCAGTTATTCCAGCAGCTTCTTGGGAGACAAATGCAGAAGGTCCCCAAGATCTGCTTGCTCAGGTCAGCACATAGCAGCAGTGAAAGAACCCAAGAGAAAAGACAAGGTTTCCCAAGAGCTAAAACAACACCTCTGTTGTTCTGCTCTTCATTCTGCTATTTTTATTTCTTTTTTTAAATTAAGGTGCTTTCTGTAAACCTTGGCTAGACACAGAAGTAGTCCCCAGGGGAATTATGGCCCCATCCTGAATGAACTGAGTCACTGCTGCCCCCCAAAGGTATTTCCAAGGCTTTCCGATTCATTGTGTTTACTTCCTACTTTAAAACTTCGTGTTATTCCTCTCTACCCCTTGAAATCAAACAGCAGCAGCAGCAACAGCATTCAATTTTTTTTTTGTATTATAAGTTATAGTCTGTATTTATTGGAATAAGTAGTGTTATGAGATGTAGGCGGGATTATTTTAGTGTGTGGGTATTAAAAACCCCTGAACTGACAAGGTTCAAAGTCATTAGTAGCATTAATGGATCATACCAACAGATTTTCAAACAGGCTCCTTATGAAGAGTACAATCCTCTGTACCTCTGTCCCCTTCATAACACAGGTTTTATTGGAAGGACAGGATTTGAACTGCTTAACCAGAGATATCATAATCCAAACTACTTTCTACAGCATTAGCGGTTTAATCAGTAAGATATAGCAAAATGCTTGCAAAAGTTCTCAGAAACCTGCCATGCTTATTCTCAGGCTTAATGGACCAGATTGGGGAATATACATATGTAGCTTTGGGAAATATAGCATTCCAGGCTATTGTTTTCCTAACTCAACTGGAAAGAGAAAAGGAAAAAGAGTAAAAACTGTGGAAGGAATCTGTGTGGGTGATTCCATCATTCACCAACACAGACTAAATTATTACATATTCTGCATTAATTCTGATGCTGTAACAGTTTTCTAAGAGCACACAGTGGACTCTCATCTATTAATCACTAGTAGTCTAAAACACACCACATTTTTGCCTGAAAAGGTGAACTTTGAATCAACAAAGCACAGCAATTATATTCCACAAAACAAAAAACACACTTGCAGAAACAACTTCAGCTTGCTCGCATTTCAGGTCATTTGGTCAGAGAATGAGATCATGGATTTCCATAGCTCCCAGGAAGAGCTGCAGGCTTGCAGTCCGCTTTCCTTCCTGATGGCACTGTTAATGCTGAGTTGGCTACTGAGGGAAGCGAAGACAACAGCATGTGCAAGGGAAGACGGATCTATAGTCTCACAATTAGGCAGAGTGAAACTAACCAAATCCACTCAAACCTAAAGGATTTAATTCCAATGAAACAGTAATATTATACAGAAATAGAATGTAATAGAAATTAAAACAGTATTAATAGATTAAAATATATGTTAACTACTTTAGGAGATTACAGTCTCAAATACTATACGGAAAGATACCATAATTTTTTTAGTAAGTACATCCATGCACTGTTAATTTGCCCAGGACGTTGCCATAAGAGAAAGCACAGAGGGAAAAGCCACAGAGATTTCTATTGCAGTTCACTGGCTGTTTCCCAGCACATTCCACTGAAGGAGTCAAACAGCTCCCGTGACCAACTTGGGTGCAGATACCAGATAACACATCCCCAGCACTACGAAAGATATTTGAAAAAGGTGCCAAACTGATACCTTTCATGGTATCCCAAAACAACTGTGAGGCTCAATCCAACATTCATTTGTAAACTTCAAAGAATTATTTTTAAAGCATTTAATTATCTAACAAAACTTATGTTTCCCTCTTTCTATTCTTTACCATATTTCAGATTCTTTAAAAAAGAGAAAAATACCCTATAAAATAAAGTGGTATTTGATGCACTACCGTCACTACTATAACTTGAAAAAAACCTGTACCTCTCTACTGCAAACTACCTTCCACTTGCAATAAAAACCTTGGTTTTCTCCTTTTAACCCCCATTAAAAGATCAGAGGGAATGCTGACATACAAGATTTGGCAGGCACTCAAGAAAGAGTGGGTACCCCATCAAACATCTCTTGTTCTTAAACACTAGACATCAAGTAAAAATTAATCTTGGCCTGGTATCAAATCTTAATAGTAATCTATGGTAATTTAGCTGTTCATAAACGATAATGTTCAGCCTTTTTAAATATTACCTTCAGCAGAAGTGAAGAGAATGAGAAGAGTAATTAATACTGAAAAACAGCTTGCTTAACAGGTAATTTCATTATTAAACTCCTTTAAACTTGTTCAGAGCACTCATACAGCTTATGGATAAGGAACCCAAGTTTAGATATGGTGATTTTCATCACTCTCTAAATTACCAGTATTTCCCTTGAATCTTGGTTCATACCCCATTTTCCACTTACATTGTTTTGCCAGGGTATTTTTCCTGGTACCACTGACCTCCTCTTTCTTTTAAGAGGGAAATATTTGCTAATGATAAATAAGATTCACCCTAGTCTGTCACAGAATAGGAAGAATTTCTTGTGTAATTAGAAAAAAACATCCTAACTAGAAGCTGGTAAATCACCTTAACCTTTGGTATAGAACAAAGCTTAATAGCAGTACTGTAAATCACATCAGTGTTGAAAGATGGCTGGTTTGCTAGTGTGGTTAAAAATGGTCATGTATTACAAGCCTTGGAATATTATTATATTATGTATTATTCCAAGCTCAAATTCAAGGTAATTCCATCAAACCTCTAGACTTCACCTAATGGCATGCTCTGTTTTCTGAGATAAAAAGAAGAAAAAAAAAAACCCCAAAAAACACTCCAAAACCCCCCAAATCAAACAAAATACCAACCCAAACCAAACCAGAAAAACACTATCAAAACAGGAACTGTGAATTTAAACAGATACAGTTCTTTCAGCCCTAGACAACAGTCCTATGAACGTCTGTGCCGGCAGAAGACCAACAATGTGTTTCCTTAATAGCTTGGAAATTTAAGGTATTAATTGATTCCGTAAAAGAATCTGTGATCATTCCCATGGAAGTAAAAGATACAGACTTGAGCTTTTCAAAGCCATCACACCACATCAGCTGTGAATTTACACCATCTAGGTATCTTACACAAGCTCCTCCTCTCACATAGAGATGTCTGCCTTACATGTTCAGGTAGATGTATGGGTAGCTGTGCAGGGAAACCAATCTGATAAAAAAAAACCAAACAACCATTTTTCCCCAGCAGTAGCTCTAAAGACAAAAGCAAGATGTAATGCATATACAGAATCTAGGTGGTTAGAGTTAATGCTAAAACTCACTGCTGAACAAATGTAAGAGCTGCATCTCCCCCACAGAGGAGTCCCTAACTTCTTAAAAGTATGCAAATACAGACATACTGAATTTATTACAGCCCTGTAATCATCCTAAAAGCTTCGTCTGGCAGGTAATCCCAGAAAGACTTGCCTGATATCTCCAGAAACACTCTATTTTAATATAAAGGGGACTTTCCTCTTACAGTACTGTAAAAACGTAGACCATTTGACAATTATTCCAATTCTAGTATCGACAATGGCAAAATGTAGATCCTGAATAAGGTTGCT
>JAOEHX010024320.1:0-14249 GCA_025448015.1 Bolborhynchus lineola | reverse complement strand
AAATAAATCAGTATACTGGTATTAAACGTGCCCCACTTTTATACACCCATGTATAAGTATTACCATATATTACTCTGCAAAGCATATACAGAACAGGAGTATTTTATTATGGACATTTTCAAGGGCACAATACTAATTAAATTCCAAATACACAATAAAATTAACACAAATTGACATACAACTACCATGTATATCTCAAATATAGTCGTCCATCACAATGGCAATTTGGGAAAAGATGGGAACTTGAAGTAATATCACCAATTTAATATAGCACTAGTTAGCTATCAATGTTGTCTGCCATACTTGAAATTTCCATTCCATGATAAAAGACAATTTTTGTATTTTGCAGTGTTCATTAACAGATTGGTGTTACTGCAAATCTTGCTTTACAAAAAAATTCCTAAAGGATTCATCTATTACAGGTCCAAACAGAGCTCTTTAGCAACTATTTTCAATGAGCTTGGTTAGACAGCAAGTCACGGAAAGTTGATAGAATAAAGACTGGATGGAAATGTCTTAACAACTTAAAATATGTCAATCACAGAAAGATACTTTTCTACCATAGCACTTTTAAAACACTAGCATTTCTACTGTGAATTTGACTTTCCCTATACTAAAAAAAACACAAGCAAACAAGAACCTGGTGCAATTTGTAATGTAACTGCGCTACTATATACCATCCAGGGTGTGAAAGAAAGAAACTGAGTTGATGAGGACATGAGGAATACAATGCAAATTAAACATTATGTCCAGGACATAAGGACACTCCTTGAAATCAAAAGGCAACATATTTCATTATTAATTTTATTTTAAAAGTATTTTTTTAATCAACATCTGAAGTTGGAGCAGCTGCAATAATATGAAAACTGCCAACAGTTGCTGATGTCAAATATACACTGACTACTCTGTGTTGGACAATTATATACAGTGTAGGAGTTTTAGAGTTCCTCTGGGAAAAGGGAGCTTTCACCGGTTAGAAACATACTTTTCAGAATATTATATAGAAACATTCACTTTTATTTGAACACAGAATATAGCATTATGTAAACAGACTTACCATTAAAAAAAAAAAAAGTAATTCAAATGCTCTGTTAAAATATTGTTGACAATTTCAGAGCAAAGAAGATTCCAGGTCTAATTTTCCTTCAAAGCATTAACAAGGGAGATTCCAACCAGCCAGCCCACAGGGTTCAGTTGAAATAGTGTCATTACTGACACAGGTGTTCTACAAGGAGGGAATATGCTGCTTCTTGTGAGTAGGAAAATTATCCTAAGACACGCATGCTTTATTTATTTTGGGCAAAATGTGTCCTAAATCACAGGTGTAGACATGTTTAATGCTTCCCTTCTTCCCATTTTAATGCTCCATACTAGAAAGCTACACAGTGTACCTAAGAAACTTTTTATGAGGTACTACTGTAAAATGGGGGTTCCGTACCCTGCCCTACTGCAGATGGCAGCGCTCTCTGCTACAGACTCAAACAGCTGTTAACTATAGTTAGAAAGTGGATCTTCTCAGGATTCAGGTGAGGGCTCACTGTTTTCATCACTGACAACACCGATCAGCTAGTAAAGAGGGGCATAGGATATCCTGTCTGGAAAGGACATCACAGCTCCCATCACTCCAGCCTGTAACAGGGGATGAATTTGCCTGGTATTTCAAATATTAAAGTCATCCATGTACTGACAGTATCCAGGAGACAGCAGGAAGGGAGGGAATTTCCTTCAAGGATTTGAGTGCAGAAAGCTAGAAGCAGTGTACTGCATTACAGACATAGTCAAACGGAGGAGGAATTTGAACTATTTGGCAGTCTCAGCTCAAGAGAGAGCCAAAACAAGAGAATAAAAGTAGTAGTTTGAAAGACTCAGGTGTAGTCGCAGCATGAAAGAAGAAACCTGCAAGGACTCATTTTGTAAATGACACTGCTAAACTTAAGTATTTTAAGTAAGTATTTATCTCACAGAGAAATCTTAGAAGTACTAAAGATTACAACAAATACTACAGACCTGAATGGTAGGTATCCAGTGTATACAGAAATTAAAATTGATTTGAATATCTTATAGAAGTCACTGTAATATTTCAGGACCAAGTGAAATCTCGAAAGAAAAATCAGCCTGCAAATTAGAGGTCTTTATAATCACTGCAGTTGTAAACAGTATTTAAGTAATGTGATGAAATTACTATGTCCTCCTTGGCAATATGACCTCCTGCCTACTCACCTCTGCTAATGGCAATGAAAAAAACATGGAAGGATAATTTAGAAACATTCATACAAAAAGTGTTGAAAATGGAACTAAATTTTTGGCTTTTAGGTGTGCAGAACGAGAAGAGAAAATTCCTCTTCTCAAGATAGCACAAGTGGAAGTGCACTACAAGTGGAAAGAGATTTGTACTTAAAGAAGTAGTAGGATTAAGTTTGGGTAGTGTATGAAATAACGGGTACAGAACAAGCACACACACACACAGAGGAAAAAAAATACCCAAAAATAACTGCAACCAAGTAATGTCACAGAAAACATCAACAACTGTTTGTGTTTGGTTTAGCTTTTTAAAGCACATTTATTTCTGGCTGGCTGCATTTAAGAAAGTGTACCTTTTGCTTGTCTAATAGCCAGCAGGAAAGTAAACAAAAAAAACCCCCACCAACCCATAAATACATTCTATATGTAAAATTTTATACTAGCCGTCTAAAACTGCCTTTAAGAAAAAAAAATCAAGGAAAACAGACCTGGATTTTCAGCTGTGCAAACTGCTTCTAAATACTTAAAGAGAAAAATCTGAGCAATGGTGATTTCTGCTATTACTTCTGCGTGACCAACCAAAGACAGATTTACAGCAGATTAATGTAGCTCCCTGTAAATTCAGATCACAACTGCCTTTCAGAGGCACTTGTTAAACATACGTTTGACTTATTTTCAGTAAACCAGCACTTTCTTTTTTTTGTGATTGTTATATTTACACCAGCATTTACACCACCAAGTATTACTGAGATACAAAATACCAAATATGAAGAAGTATTTCTTCTCTAACAGAAGGATGGCCTTGAAATTCCATTTGCATGCTTTTGAAAACATTACTGGTGTCTGTGAGAGTTCACAACAAGTCCATTATCACTACCAACTCATGCTGAGACTGAAATTTAAGTCTTTAACATAGTGATCTTGTCAGGAAAAGAAAAAAATCATGAACAGAGAGACTCACTTCCCAGCAGACAAGAATCTATATACAAATTAACAGTATTTTAAAGGGAACAACAGTACTAACCCAAGACCACCTCCCCATCATCCACTACCTTCTTAGATTTTATGATCTTTTTGAGGCTCTTACACAGAAAACCCTCTGCCCCTTCACTTCAGGCATAAACAAGACTGTTTAGCAGAGCTGCTTTGACTTACTTTTCTTTTTCCCTCAGAATAAGAAGTGGCACATGGGTGCTTGTCAGATTAATTTGAGACCTGTATTCTGGCTAAACACAGCACCAATAATTACATTGCTCATTTTGTCAGAGCTGAGTCAAGACAAAATTTACCCACTTTTTCCATGCAAAACTTGGCAAAAAAGGAAAAAAAGTAAATAAAAAAATTGTACATTTATTCCTCACCTTCCTCCAATGGCATCAAATGAACTTTGGGTGTCTCTCATTTCCCAAGGTCCACTCACAGCCTGTTTTTTCCTTTGCAGTCAGTACACAGTTTGAACTGTTTCATTTTTTTTGCTATTTGTTCACGTGTGTACGTGAAAGTTACCCTTTTCTACACGTTATCATGATCAAACTACACCAGAATTAAAATTTATGCAGAGCTTTAAGTACTCTTTGGAGGGGTACATACAAATCAAGTCATATTTTAGTTAAATTCTTGCAGGGAAATTCAATGGGAACTGCAGGTGCTTATCACCTCCAGGGAGAAAATAAATAAATAAACCCCTTCAAGTATAACACATTCTCAAGATTCCCCCTCCCCCATAATAACTAGCCAAGCTTTCCAATCCTATATCCCACCACAACAGGATACATGTCTCTAATTGTTTAAGGGGTGTTGTGCACATGTATTTGTAGTACTTTGCATGTTATTGTGATAAATCTAGCAATTTAGAGCTGCAGAGTAGGCTTTCCTTCAAGGAATGGATTTCTGTTAAGTCTTTATCTGCATATAGATGTTTATTTATGATCCTATTACCTGTGAAATTGTGACCAGCGCTTTTCAAATATTCCTTAGGGTTTCAATTGTCAGAGTTAACAGGCAAGAATAAAGCCAGCATTTTAAATAGCCTGTGTTGAAATTTTATGCCTACTATGAATTGCTCTCAAAGAAGTGCCCCAAAAGTAATCAGGAAGAGAATGTTTATTTGAGGTGCAATACTGTCCAGAGAAAAAGCAGCTCCCTGACCCTGAGTTTTTCACCCCACAGTCCCTGCCAAGCTGCATGGCAGCTTCCCCCATGATAATATATGAAGAAGAAACTTCAAAGGATTGTCACAGCTTTGACATGGTAGTTTAAGGGTAAAAGATGATTCCTTAGAAGGACCAGTAGTTTACAGTAGTGCTACCAGACAGAACAATAGGTTCAGGTACTGCAATACAATGCTGGCAATGTTTAAGTACTAGTCAGCTGCAAAACCCTACAGCCAACTAACACCACACACATCCAAACACAATTTAACACAAAACTCTAAGCAGCCTTATAATTTCATCTGAATACACCTTTTTAAAAGAAGCAGAAACCTTACACCCATCCACTATTGTGTCTTCCTATCTGAGGAGGTGAAAATGGATGAATGAAGCCAAAGAAGCAGTCAGATATTCCAAGGCAGACAAAGTCAACTGATGTACATATTGTTACTACTTAACTCTGATGCTACATGGAGTAAGTGGGCTGCACTAATTACACAATGAGCTTGAACAGGAAATCCCAGTTGTCCAGGAATTCTAGAAGTCATCATGGACTGGCCAGAGGGCAAAGATTTTGGAATGTCACCAGAAGAGGAGGAGGTGATGCGTGCTGAAGAGGCCCCGCCATATAATGAACAGTCAGAAAGTGAAAAGCAGTATGCCTTGTTTAGTGATGGGTCCTGTCCCATTGTGGGAAAGCACTGTAGATGGAAGGCAGCCATATGGAGTCCTCGACAGCAAGTTGCAAAAACTGCTGAGAGAGAGGGTGAATCGAGTCAGTTTGCAGAGGTGAAAGCCATCCAGCTGGCCTTGGACATTGCTGAACGAGAATAGTGGCCAGTGCTTCATCTCTATACTGACTCATGGATGGTGGCAAATGCCCTGTGGGGGTGGCTGCAGCAATGGAAACAGAGCAACTGGCAACAAAGAGGTAAACCCATCTGGGCTGCTGCACAGTTTATTTCTGTCTAAAAGAGATATGATGTAGTGCAGTAACAAGCAGTTCAACAGGAGACCGCTTTTTTAGCAAAGGCAAGTTTGAAATTCAGGATGCTGAATTCATTCAACAGAAGAAAACACAAGCACACAGTTATCTATTTATCCTCCCAGGAGTATTTTTCTAATTAATATGTGAATAAATGTTTTTACAATACAAACAAATTCTGACAAGTATCCGTATTTTAGTGAGGTGCCACCATTTTTAAAAGCATCTTTTCTTCTTCTAGCAGAGAATCTTCCCAAGTAAAAGCTACCAGTAAATTCTGCACAAGACATGCCTGTACTGATTTCCATCTTTTTATGTTTCATTTTCTGCTAGTGTGTTTACCCAAAGTTCTGACAAAGGGCAAACTGTATTTCGCACCAATCTGGAGCATTCACTTAGAGAACACATACCTGTGCTCTCCCATGAAAGCACAGGTCCACACAGGTCTGTGGAAGACATTATACATTTTATATCCATACAGTTTATTTTTGGAGCTGCACCAATATGCATGCTTTTTATTGCCTTGAAGGTTATCTTTCCTTCTTAATTTCTTTCAAGTGTTTTTATCACTTTAATGCATCTTGGCAAGCCCGCTACTTCCTGGTATTCTGGAATAACTTCGGAGTTTGAATACTCTTAAATTGAGAGACTGTTGTAATAACTAACAAAGGAGCATGTCTTTAATTCATGTCAATCTATCTTTTGATAACTGGAGTAAACCTTGTTACAAAGAATGTATTCCTCTGTACTCTAATTTTCAAATATTTTATTAACTGATCCTGCTCAGTGATACCTTGGTTTTGATCCCTGGCATTTTACACCTAAAACCACCATCTTGTCTTTGACTTGAATATGGGTCTTTGCCTCCAAATATCAACATCTCTCTCCCATTCAGATCTCTCCTATTACTTTACTTAATTCCACTCCCTTGTGAGCTTGTAACTCACAAGCTTCTCTGCTGGCCCTTTATTCAGGCTGCTTCTCTTTCAGTTCAAAGGAGCATTTTCCACCTAAAAAGCTCAGCTCTCATTCACTGGGGCAGAGTTCCATGTGCTCATGTGAGGTACGTGGCATACGTGGCGTACGTATACAACATAATCCTTTTGTTCTGGTCAGAGAGAAAATAAGATAAACATTTAAACTCTCTAAATGGAAATGCTTGAGGGAGCTTAATAAGCCACACTGAACCATCTATACACGTTCCAATAGGAACTTTTCCTACCATAAAGATTAGCATTTGTGGTCAACTACATGCACAAAATCAGACCCTCCCCTATGTTTTGAAGTCCATATTGGTCTTAAAGGGTCAATTTGGCTGATGAACTGTCTCTTCGTAAATACATGTGCATACAGTACCCCTGAGGCCGGTAAGCATGAAAATGTTGCATGTGAGAGTATTACATCAGTCCAGAATTTGAAAGACTTCTTGAGTTATCTTTTCTCGGGTTAAAATTAGAGACACTCAGTGCAGAGTAGACCCTGGGGGAAAACAAACAAACAAACAAAAATACACACACACCTCCCAAACAGCAAACAATCACCATGGAAAAACCCAACCCTCAACCTACAGATTATAAGGCATAACAGCCATGTTTCTTTTTATTGTAAGAGTAACACTGACAGCAGTATTTCCTTATGGGACTCCTACTCTTTTTAAATAACAGAGTAAGAACCACAACTTGATGTTTTAACAGTAAAAAAACCTAAAAGTTAATGTTGCTGAATTTAGGGTTTTGTTTTGTTTCTTAGACTTGCACTGATCTTACTTTTATTACCTATTTTTTATTATTCACATAAATTTCTTACTGGTTTACCACTGATAAGAATACATGCCATACATATATACAACTTTATTTTGATAGATGATCAAATTACTGCTGTGGTAAAGCTGAGTCTCAAAATAACAGCACCAGCAAAGCCAAACACAACTAGAGACCCTGCTATCTGTTCTGACAGAAAAATCTCATTTACCGCTATTCCATGAGAAGGCGGTGATTTTTTCTTTGACTCATCTTTTATTGAACAGTAAATAATGGGCCTTACTCTAAGCGTGAGCAGTCACTGACACACAATATGCAGAAATCTGTTCACCTTAAGTTGGAAGAATTTTAAACTTTTACCAAGGGGAGGACATGACTCCACAGTTTCAATGGTATGAATTCAAGCCTCAGAGTTTCATGAGGTCAAAACTTTCCTACTGAGTCTTGAATCCATGTAATTTAAAGAGGTTTCTGAAGAGGATACTTCAGAAATCCAGGAACTGAAAACTCAGTTTATGTTCAGGCAGGTACAAAGTTTCCAACTATTTATCTGATGTAGGGGGAAAAAAAACTCCATAGAAATTCACCCCTTTTGCACACCAGCAGGTGCCTTCAATATGCCTATACCCATGCTTGCTGAATGCAGAGACAGTCTTCATTTGTTTTTGTTGTGCACAGTATATCACAGCTGAAGGAGGTTATTCTAGCTTCTGAGATGCCAAATTAAGCCTATGGTTATTGTGTTCCACATAACTTGCACTGATGAATAAAGTAAGCTCCGTGTTTACCCAGCCATCAAGCAGAAAGGTTTCTAGTGTCACCTCACCTGATCATATTCTTATGTCCTACCCTGCTTCTATTCTGTCTCAGTGCCCCATATATAAAGGCAGATATAAAACACTGAATATCATACCATCTCTTCAGCAGGTAGCAAATTCTCTGTGTGTAGCTATCTATATATACACATACTTACATAGGCACACATACACTACATTTATGTATATATATATGTACACTTAGACATGTATCTACCTTTACAGACATCTACACATGTACACACACATTTGTTCATAGATAAATGATTACTTCATAAACCCTATGTTTTCAGAACACTATGAAGAGAATTACAGGAACACAGATGGCATTTTATGCATCAGGACACAGTATTCCTGTGGCACGGGGAGCTGAACAAAGGACATAACGTAAATGTAGAACCTTAGAAAATACAGACTGAGGATTCCTAGTTTTAGTATTTCAGTAACTTCCAGCTTTTGCAGAAGTATCATAAAACTGAACTTACAGTTCAAACATTGCGCAGGTATGTGTGTGGAGGAAAGTCAATACATTAGGCACTACAGTTTCAGAGATATAGCTCACAGTAGTAGTATTGCTCATTTCATCAAGGTCTGGCTGTCCCGCAAACATTAAATCACTAGTGCTTGTACTCCTGCAGGCAGTTAAATCAAGCTATACAACAGCAGAGGCACAGAATTACCCAGCTCTGTTGTACACAAAGCATAAGGCACAGTCTGATTTTCTGTTACTGCAGAAAAACAATGTTAAATGTTACATAAAGCTATTTCCTCCTTATCCTCCATGAAATACAGCTACTGCTTCAACTGTATTAACTGCTACCAAGTCCAAGCAAAGGGATTTTTATAGTCTCTTTTGAGAGGACAGACAACCATTTCACATGCGGACATGCGTGTTAGACAGGAACCAACTCCTAGTATGAGAGTAAAACCCTGTACCAGCATTTATCATCTGACTGATATGAGGCAACCAACCACTCTAAGACATATTTCATATTCAGCAAGGAAGGGAATTTCTGCTTTTCTATCTTAACTTGCTAAAAGGCACAGAGGGCTGCCTCCTCTGACACCCTCCTCCTTCCTGCCACTCAGGAAAACATCCCATCTCTGCATCTGACAAGCAGCAGTTTGGCAACACCCAGAGAGGTGGCTATCCAGCTCCTACCAATAACAAGTTATTACAGCAGAATCTGAGCATATTTCTCTGTAGAGCTCAAACAGTTTATGTACTTTGGAGCATGGAAGAACTGGTAACTCATCAAAGCTAGTTCTACTTTTCTGCTGCTTTCAAATGTTTTTCCTGCAATTCCTTTCTTCTTTTAGTGCCCTCCTGCACTGAAAATATTCTAATCCACAGTGATAGCACTTAGGGCTGGTTAAAGTGTTTGCAAGTGATGACAAAAATATACTCAAAGGGCAGATGGCTTGCAAGGACAGACCTGCCAAAGAGAAGGAAAATAATTTATGAGCAGAACCTACTTTAAATTTGCAGTAGAATCATTACCTTCACCATCCTCAATGCATCAGGAAAGCAAATAATTGTAATTACAGATGGGACATGACTCTTGCATATTTAAAATCCTCAGTAATTACTGCAGTGAAGGAAGACAGGTCAAATGCAGCAAGTAATTTTTTTCTTCCACAGAAATGAAACAGATTTAATATTACCCTTGTCTAAAATACATCAAATTCTTTAATATTTGTTTAAATTATATTAGTCTTAAAAAAATAATAAAAATCTGACTCCTGCACTTTAAAAAAATAATTGCTTTAGGGAGATAAAATGAACTTTTAATACATACTCTTTTTTTTCCCTTTTTTCTTTTTAAATGAGAGATTGTTAACACATTTTCAATCTAGGCACTATGCCTGTGGGCAGTGTGCTGGCTTCAACAATTCTCCAGCTACTACAGTCCTGTTAGGCACTGTGCCAGACAATGCCTTAGCCAGAACAACTGAAAACAGACTGCTGACTCCAGCTATAGTCTTGCCCAAGCTAGGCTCCTGGTACTGGTTTCAAGACAATCCTGTGGGGTACAGCCTGACAGTTCTCACAAAGATCAGGCTCTCTGCATTGAAAAGTAAACAAGCCACACGCTTCATGAGCTCCAGTGAGGTGCAAAACCTTCCCATGAACTCATTTCCGGTGCAGAAGAAATTTTGAATGAGATGAAAACATAAATGAACACCAGAAGATCAATATGGGGTAGAACATTGCTTTGGAAGTCCATTCTTTGATACTTAGCACAGCATCAATTCCTCCTGAATATATATCTCTGTGCTTACAGCACTCCCCACCTCTCCATCACACTGCTTAACAAAATAACAGGACAGTTCAAGTACCTTCCAAGGAACCGAAACAAAGATAACCATTCTGTAATTCCTCCTTTCAGCCTTTTAAGAAGTAGATGGTAAGCAGGGCTTTTTTCTAGCTTCCACTCGCATCTGTAAAAATTCCTGAAATGGGTGACAGTTACTTAGAAAGCACAAAGTACTTCCCTGTGGAAATGTCTTTATGCAGGAAGTTATGAATGCAATTAAAGAGTTTTCATTAAGAGTTGATTGCTTAGTGTAAGATGATCATGTATGTTCAAGCCACTAATGCTGCTGATTTAACCAAAGATATAGTAAACCACAATTTGATCTATAAAATCCCCACACAAACAAAGTTCACTTTCTACTCCCTTCTCCATCTCCATCTGAAAAATTAGATTTACCTGGGGAGGCATCAGAGCAGACAGCTGTTATTTTTTTGCTCTTTTAGGTAGATCCTGAAAGTGAGACTACACAAAAAACGTTCTGTCTGCCCCAAAACCCAATCACTGAAAAGAAGTATCCCAGAAAGACAGAGTATATATCTACTTTTGTCATCTACTTTGCAGCCTACTGAGGCACGGAACAGCAATGAGCAATGGAGGAAGCAACAAGCAACCTAAAAAGTCCTAGTTAAGTAAAGGATGAGCCTGCAAGTTTTCCAGCCCTTTGCTTTTGGTATCAATGAATCACATCCAGTTTTGAAATTAACTTGAGCTAAGTCTTCAGTAAAAATAGTACCTTCCTTTAGTACCATGTGCTTTATAGAGGTTTTTTCTACATACTTTGTGTGTTTTGATCTCCTCTAATGTTTCCTTTTCTTTCACCAAACAAACGTGGAAAACCTAGTGATGAACTGTTTATGAATTTACCTAACCTAGGGATAATGTAAATGCACAGGTACTTTTGACATTTAAAAATTAATTTTAAGCCTTAATGTGACAATAAATGCTTTGGACCACCAGCATTAACAATGCTATAAAGACAAAGTTAACAGATAAAATAACAGCGGGTTGGTAAGGAATGGGAGTGTCTCTCCTAGTATTAAAAAAGGAAAAAACCTCCCCACCCTCACACAATCTGTGGGAATGACAGACCTGTTCTGACTAAAAAGACAAAGTTGACATGCTTAAAGTACATGTTTAGGATCCTAAACTTGGCTTAACTCAAACAGCTTTGATTGGATGGGGTCCCTCAACAGTATTAAAACTGCTCTAATTGCATTCTTCAAGCCAGCTGAAGGCTGACAGCTTCCGCTCTCCCGCTCGCTATCAGGGCACATCAAGGACTTCTGCTATGAGAGGAGCACCTGGTCCAAATTTATTTCAACGGCCCAGAGCAAAATGGGAAGGTGCTTAATGTTCAGCCACAATAGTGACATTTTTACGATACATCCAAAGTTCAGAAACAAACAAATGAAGGATTTGAAAGGCGCACAAACAGAAAAGGGTGACAATAAAAATTCAACATTAATATATCAATTTTAAAACATATACCACCCATATTCTAGAGGGCAAGGCCAAAAGTTCAAGGCAGAGAAAAGAAGAAATCTGCATAGCTATCTTGAAAGGGAAGAAAACCCCAAATCCCTCTATAACTTTTTGAGAGAAATGCTGACCCTTTACTAAAAAGGGCATATTTAATTTGATCGTATATGAAATTAATACTACAAGTAGTACCACTCATTTCACCCAAAATTGGTGGCACATTTCAGCTTTAGCAGAGTAACAAGTGATATAAACATAAAGCTTTTCCACTTTAACTTTTCTACTTCATACCCCTCTTCCTACCTCAATGTAAAAAATCAAATTAACTGGAGGGGCAAGGGGAGATGCACAAAGGTAATACTACAGAATTTTCATACCAGTAGTGAGAGATGAGCAACATTTATTACAGTGTTAAAGAGTCTTGAATAATTTTCCTCAATCTCTTTGAAAAATACCATTGCTGCTTTTTAGTCGAACCTTTACGAACATGACACTCCTGTTCAATTCAAAATTAGGCCAATTTTATTTTCTGCAGCTACAACTAAATTAAAATTACAGTCATTATGTAAATTTACAGAAGACTTCTCATGCACAGAATGACAGAAGATCAGACATTGCACTATTATTTTTTTAATTTCAGAAATTTAAATGCTGAAACTGCTTCACAGTAATCAATGCAGATCACAGAGTATAGCAAAGTAAAGCAAAAAACCTCACAACTCTGCACTGACATGGGAAGTGTCAATTAAATCTTTATGAATAACCACATTTAGGAACAGTTTTAAATGTGTGTCACATAAACAAGAAACAAACAATTCTACATTAAGCAATTCCATACTGCTTATAACAAAGATCTAAGTTCTACTCCTTGGAAATTTCTATTCAGGTGTAAGAATGTACTGAAAGAGAGAACGTAAATTCTTTAATCAGTAAACTGGCTTTTATACTGCAGTAGAAAGCATCTATTTCTTCCTATTTAGCAATTACTGGCTTACTTTCCAATCACTATGTATGGCCAGATTTGCTGCCTCACATGAAGTTATTAGCACGCACACATGTGCTGTTTTTCTTTACCAAATAGCTAGAAGTGTAATTTAGTAACAAACGGAGAGAATCTGCAGCACAATTAAAAGGTGAAATGTACACAAACAGTGATAGCTTATTCAAAAAGCTCCATCAGTATCATATTTTGCTAGAACTGAATGGTCTGGTCAAATCAATTTTCTTTAAATTCTGGTTTACAGTGAATATAAATGCTTAAAATAGTAGGAGGAAAAAAACAGTCTATCAAATTTCTTTACCTATAGAGATCAGTTTACATTTTGTTCGTCAATAAATACTGGCCCCACTGGAGAACATTTCCATTAGCCCTGAGAACATCTGTTACAGAAGTCTCTTCATTCAAAAGTAGTTAGAAAACTCACTTTTGGAAGTAGATCGGTAGTAGACAGGACAAACAGATTTGTTTCAAGTCATGTAGCAGAAGAGTTCCTGTGTAGGAATCTTCGTTTTATCAAATTCTGCCCCCCTTATCTATGCAATTATCAGCACAGACTTTCAAAGGCAGTCACAGTTCACAGTTTCTCTAAAACATTATCTAAAGTCACTTCCTCTTCTCTTTGAGGTTTTTTACTGCTTACCTATCTCATGACCAGAGGCATATAAAATTGAAATTAACTTGTTTCCAATTAAGTATCAGTAAAATTCTGCATAGGACTGGAAATTTAAACTTTCTGGGGAATTCAGAAACACATACCTATATGTACCCAGTTTTCCAGGTATGAGCTTCTGCTCCAACTACTAGCACCCAGCACATCTCATTCTTCTTCAATTATAAAGAAACTCAGAACCTAAAATTCTAAACCATTCAACTTAATAAGGCCAAGTATCTCTTTTAGTTATAGCCACCTACATACACTACTGAACACACTGTGACTGAACACCCAGTAGCCAGCTAATCCATTCAGTGAAGGAGTATATCTTACTTCAAGACGTTTATGTATTTTTATGAAAGGGCTTAATAAAACCCTCAGGTTTCAATTCCCTCTCTAGCCAAAAACAAAAGAGCTACCTTATTCAAGATGTGATGAAACTAGATTTTTACTTCTGATGTGAATCTACAAAGTAGAAAAAATACTGGAAGAGAAAAAAAAAGTCATAAGTTGTAAGAAACTACAAAGTTGTAAAATTTTTGAAAAGTATACAAAAAGTCTGTTTCCATTTCCATTACATCAACATCAGATTTACCAAAATCTATATATCCTTGCATCAAATTGCTAGATTGCCAGTCAACTTTTCTACAAAAGTGTATGTATGAAGCTGTTTAGTTTCATCAGTCCCAGACTGTTATTAAAAAAGTGTACATCTGGATACTTAATGCTCCTGACTTCATACTTGAATGCTCTACCTGTGTTTCAAAGTAATATTGTTTCATGTTTGCCTTACAAGTTACAATGTCAGTTTTCACTGAGGTTAGCGGTGTGACTTTAGATACTTTTCTT
>JAOEHX010024315.1:0-41172 GCA_025448015.1 Bolborhynchus lineola | reverse complement strand
GAGGCTCTAACGTTTTACATCAGTTTTTAAAGAGATACCTCCAACTATGGCACTAAAACAGCAATAAGACAAGGCATACATATATACCACAGATTTCGGGCATACAAGGAATAAGTCACTTAATTCCATATTTGTATTTTAATTGACATGGATCACATTTTCATATCTCGCCCCCCCCACACCTCCTTCACCCCTTACCCCCTCCCTGCTCCGCTCCGCGCCGCCGTGAGGTGCCCCGTCAAAATGGCCGATCCCGCAGCGGCGCTCAACTCCGCTCTCTTGTCTCCCTCCAGCAAGATGTTCATCGGCGGCCTCAGCTGGCAAACCTCACCAGGTACGGACCGCCGGGCCCCCGCGCCCCTCGCCGCGCACCCTGCGTCCCGCCGCGCCAGGGGCTGTCCCCCCCTCCATTGCCTCCGCTGCCTCTCGGCTTCTCTCTCTCTCCGCAGACAGCCTTAGAGACTATTTTAGCAAATTCGGGGAGATCAGGGAGTGCATGGTCATGCGGGACCCCACCACCAAGCGCTCCAGGTAACGCCGCCGCCGCGCTCACAAACTTCGCGAGTTGCCGTCGGGGCGGGCGGTCCCCGGCCCCCCGCTGCCCTCCGCTGCCCCTCACGCGTGGCCCGTGGTGTTTGCGGGAGCTTCCCCCGCGCCCCGTCCCTCCGAGCCGGGAGGAAGGGGACAAAGCGGCCCCGGTGGAGGCGGAGAGGGGCCAGGGTGTGGGGGGGGATGGGATGGACAGTGCTGTGGGTTTGTGGTTTCTCCCCCCCAGCCTCTGGTTCTCATCACCCCCCCATCCCCTCGCTCTTTGTCTCTCGTAGAGGCTTCGGGTTCGTTACGTTCGCGGATCCGGCGAGTGTAGACAAAGTCCTGGCTCAGCCCCACCACGAGCTGGACTCTAAGACGGTAGGTCCGTGCGTGGGGCTGCCCGCCCGCCCCTCGTCCGCGGCGTCAGGGCGACATGGTGACAGGGCGACGGGCGACGTTACAGGGACCGTGCCCTCGGCCGCAGCTGCGGCTTCGGCTGGGGTTTTCTGCGGGGCGGTGTCAAGCTGTCATTGAGCGGGGACTTTGCATGGCCGGGTTTGCCCTGGTTTTTCCCCAGACTGTGCCTTTAACTCACAAAAAGCAGTAACTTTGTTTTTTTATTTTTTAATTATTTATTTATTATTTTTTTATTTTTTAAGTTTTATTTTTCCATGAGAATTCTCCCCCACCGCCCCGTGGCTCCTCCCTCAGCCGTGCATTGCATTGAGCGGTGACATTGAAAACATCGCGGAGTAAACCCCAACTTTTTTCCGGTGTTCCGGTGCAGAATGCTTTCTGCAGGGAACTTTCCACTTCTTCCCATTGATTATGTCTCGGTGCGCGTGTGCAGAGGTGGGAGTGCCTTGCTGCCGAATCCGAGGAGCTGCTTCCCCTCCCGTTTCCCAAAGTCATTTTCGGGCAGGAGCCCCCTCACCTGTGTTGCCAGGACCCTTGGGAAACGTGGATGTTAATGTATGGGAGGCTCTGCGAGGGCTCCCGAGTGGATGCGGTGGAATCGCAGGAGTCCTCTGTTGTTGTTGTTTCTCCAGAGCCTTTTGCTGTGCTCAGTCTCCAGCGGGTAACATAAGGAATATGCTCCTGGGACGCAGCTCCTCTATTTTTTTGCAACGAGTATTGCACTTGCTTTTATTCACTTTTTTAAATAAGACCCCTATATGTGCATTTTTCCCCCTTGACCTGATACTTTATGCTTGACCTGCCGCTGAAAGTGCCATATCAGGCGTGTGTAGCTCTGGGCCCTGTTTTGTCGCTGCGATCAAGGCCATGCACAAAGAACGAAGTTTTGTGCCTCTTACTTTGTTGCCATGTAAAGTCTCAGCAAAACTGGAAGGGGAGGAGGGAAGGACACTGGTAGAGGTCATTATTGCTTCGGTGCTGGTGGGTCTGGAGGGGGCTGCGTTTGGGAAGGGAAGGATGGTGTTGGTGGAACTGTGTCTGGCGGAGCTGCTGCTGAACGTACTGAGTGTGTTCGTTGCTGTCACTGTCTTTTATAGCGTGTGTGCTGGTTCTTAAAGGTTCGATTTAATGTGAGCATGGTGCTAGGAGGAATCCTGACTTGGTGCTGGAACATCTTGTGTGTGCCCGTGTGCGTGTGAGATTATGGTTAGATGAGGAATAGACAAAGCAGGGAGCAAACACGAGTGTGTGATTTTTTCCAAATGTCATTTATATGGAAACAAAAAGCCCAAAGCTCTCCCAGAAGCAGGTGGAATCTCGTGTTTTAATTCGACCTACAAATTCTGCTGGGCTTGTCTAAACACGTAGCCCATGCTTGCACATGCCTTACTGATTTGATTTTAGGTTTAATCAGACGTGGTAAGGTACCTGATTCAAGTGTGCTCCCTGAGATTAACTCACCAGACTTTTCATGTAGAGCTCTATGTGTTTTTAAAGCTAATTTTAGATGAGAAGAACAAAGGCAAACTGTCTTGAACGAGGGTTCATAAAAAAGTAAATCCTGGGAGGACCCCCTGTCGTATTTCTGACTATAATTAGGTCCTCCCCCAGCTTTTTCCTGTAGCATGGTCTCGTCCCTGCAATGTATTAATTTGCTCAGCTCTGGGGGAGGGGTGAGAAGCTTGGCCTGGGCAAATGTGCCTCCGTTTTGATTGTGTGATAGTGATTGAATCAATCTGAATCAGAAATTAACCTCAGAATCAGTAACGCAGCTTCGAAGTACAGTGCCGAGCTAGGCAGGTTCCCCTTCAGCCCTGTGTTTGTAGACGTATTGTAGTAACTGTTCTCTAGCATAACATAGCATTTGACTCTGTTTCAACGTTCAGCGCAGGAGGCAGATCGGTTGGGTATTGGCATGGAAACGTCGCTCTTGTTTACAGTTACGTTAAAAGCTTTGTTTAGGTAATGGCCATTCCTCTCAGAAATAGTATTAGAGTCATTCCTAGAGGACTTGTAGATACAGTAAGTAGAGTTGTACCTAACTAACTAATTATTTTTTTGGTAGAAGTTTGTTTTTTTGGTTTGTTTTATTTTGGTTGTTTTTTAAATAGTTGACAGGGATATGCAAAAGGTATGGATTTGCCATGTCCATGGCTACTGTTCCTCTTCCAGCCCCACTGGTGCTTATCCAAAAGGTTTTGTGAAGGAAAATCCAGTTATTTAAGCAGGGCTGTCACTGTGGTACAAAGAACTCCATGCTCTTTGAAGTGACCTTCAAAAATGAAGATGTTGTTTTGAGTTTAATGGCCCCTTCCAAGCTTCTCCCAGTGGGACTCTGCAGCGATGCCCTTCTGGTGGGACTGGTGCTCTTTGCTGGGACAACTTTGGCTTTTGAAGCGCATGCAGCAGCGTGCATGTTTGCCTCCACATTTGGGTATTGCTGTGGAAAATCCGTACCTGTTGTATTTCCCCAGTAGACAAATGCCTAGTCAGTGCTGAATATATTTGTAGATGATGTTAATCTCTCTGAAAAGGTTAGCTTTCTAGAGAAATAATTTTACTTTTGATGCTTTTTGAACAATAAATGGCATGTAATCGCTCATTTCTCAGGTGTGTCCTAAAAAAAGCTGCTCCATTTGTATCTGGTGCAGGCGAATCAGTTTATCAGTTGCACATCAAATGTTTGTGATATTTCCAATTTTGACAAATTAATTGAGTAAAACTGCTTTTTAGGAGAATCTCTTGGTTACTGATCAGTGACAGGAATGCATATCACCACAGGAGAAACAGTACCAAATGGAAACAGCTCCTTTTTCCTGATCATGGTTAGCTTGAGGGGGGGAAACTTGACACAAACCAAACCCAAGCTCCTAACGAAAGCCTCTGCTTCAGAATATGCCTTAATGCAAGCAGGATTAGTTTCATCAGCGTGTTATACAGTCAAGATGCTGAAAGCAGTTGCAAGCAGCAGAGTTAAGGTAGGATTTAGACCTTTAAAGCATCCTTTTCCACATTCTTTATTTAGAAGATGCCTGCGTGCAGATGCTGCTAAAACCAGAGGTGAAATCAGCAGCACGGAGCCGTTTTATTGCAGTCATTTTTACAGATGACAATTGAGGCTGGGCAGTTGTTGGAAAGGTTTTTCTTTCCCTCCAGCCATGCCTCTGCGGTGGTGTCTTTTTGTTTTTAAATGATTTTTGAGTGGTGGAGAGGAGCCACTTTCTGAACATGACCCATGTGGAAGTTGTTTTTAAAGCTGCGAAATTAGCATTTGGGCACACTTTGGAATGGGAGTCAGTGCTGCACTTTAGAACAGGGGAGCAGGGGCTAAACCCAGGGTATTTTTTTCTTCCTTTTTGTCTCTGTGGTGGTGTCCTTCACTGTGGAGTACTCCAGGTAATTCCTTCATGGAAAATAATTTTTAAGAACCTGGTTTCTCTGGTTTTAAACACTTGTATGTTTTATGTGCCTTGGTCTCCTCTGCCCACCCCTTCACATAAATGCCCCTTTGTAGTTTTTATTGCTTATATGTATTCTTTGAGGGGGAGCAAACCAGATCAATTTGGCGTATTTTTGTCAAGGATAATCTCATAGCCCTTCTAACATTTTAGTTTTAGCAATGGAAATGCGAATTGGCTTTTTGTTCTGCATTTCTCTCTTTGTGTGGTGATGCCAAGTCAGTTGACAAAACAAAGCAGAAAAGAGAAAGCAGCCCCAAACCCAACTGAAGGAAGGTGCAGGTGTCAGGAGCAGCAGGTGAAGATCTGATCAGGCGTGCTGGCTTTCTCTGCAGCCTCCAGAGCATGCAGATAAGGGTTAGCACACAGTTTTGGCTGTAGAGGCAGCGCCTAGAGGCTAAGAGGGAGCTCCCTGAGCACCAGTGGAGGTTGTTGCCTAGAAGATGATGGAGGAGGTGTACGGAAGAGATGGTTTCTTCCACTATTCCTGTCTCCTGTTCCAGAGCAGTTCTGGATGAGCCGGTGTGCTGAACGATAAGCCTGAGAAATGAGGGATTAATAATTCAGTGATTTAAAAACAAAATAATATAAACTGACAACAAAAGCTATCTTGTTGATTTCCCCTTTCTTTTTCCTCAGATTGACCCTAAAGTTGCATTTCCCCGACGAGCACAGCCTAAGGTAAGTAGGAGGATCGATAATAGGATTTTAGGCAGAGAGAGAATCATTGTTGCCAGGCAGTTCAGGTTTCACACAGGGAATTGGCAGGGAAAGCTTTTAAAGCTGGTGCACGGCGTCTTAAGGATATCAGCGTATGTCTGTGAAACTACAGGAGAGCTGCTTTGTGCACTCTTACGTGTCTCCAGTTTAACCGTCTCCATGCGGAGCCCGGGCCAGTTGTGGCTGGCTGAGGAGGGGAGGCTTCTCCTGTGGTGGTGGGAGATTGTTGCTGCATTACTCGTGTTTGTTATGCTATTTTACGCAATGTGTTTTGCCTGGTGTTTATGAAGAGCAGTTGGAGTAAATGCAGACTTCAGGCTTGTTTTGAGCTGAGCTTTCAGTTATGTGGTTGTGATGGATGGGCATATATCTCTGCCTTCATTGTTTGCAAATTTCCTTTTGTATAACTTCAGAGATGTGCTTGGAGACTAATAAGCGTCGGGTAGCAAGTTTCTGGTGAAGCTCTGAACTCTTCGGGCCACGGGCTATTCTTTTGCAAGAGCAGTGAAACAATGAGCTTTAAGTCTCCAGCTGATGAGGCTGGCTAGAGGAGTGACCTCCTCCTTCCAGGGGACTTGTGATAGTGCAGCCAGCTTCCACGCTGGGACAAAGGCCGTGTAGTGATGTGCGGAGGAACTCGTGTCTGCGTGTGCTTACTCTGACACGTCGCTGGTACCATTTCTGCTGGAGGAGTTGCTTATGGAGTAGAAGTGATTGTTGCTCTTCAGGCTGCGCCTAACAAATCCAGCAGATCAGTTTTAAATCCAAATGTGCAGCCGGTTGTATTTGAATTTTGAAAGCCAGAGGCTGTAAGAAAACTTTAGTAACTGACATTTTCTTTTGTGTTTGTTTTCTGAGAGTCAGTTCAGCTGGTGTGTGTCGCTTGTATGCTCTGATCAGCTTGGGCTAACCCAGTATCCTCTGAAAAAATGGAAGGACAAGGCTGCAAAGCTGCCACGCAGGTCAGTTAGGAAAAGTGCTTTAAAGTTGGTGGCAGGAGATACCTGAACGAGTCAACCCAACAATTTTATTGCAGATACCTCCTCAGGAAAGCAAGCAGTTTAATAGTGTGTGGAACCATAATGTTAAGTACTGTACAGAACGCACAGCTAGTGTGTTATCTAAACCCTGGGGTGTGTAGCAGGAGAGGTGCCAGTGATTTCTTTAAAAGAAGAAAAAAAGAAAAGATAAACCCCAACATTCTATTTGCAGAATTTTAAACCAAACTGAGGTAGTCAAATACTGAGAGGTTCTTTTCCTCAGAGGTCATATCTCATAACTACTTAGTGAGTAATGGTGTGCCTGGCTTGCGTCTGTGCTAGCAAATTGTTTCTAGTTTGTAGGGTTTGTGGCTTGTGGATTCTGCTGTTGGATTAATACTGCCTTTAAAATACAATTCCAAGGTACTGGGATTTGGAAGGGTTTCATAATGGAAGTATGAAGATGATCTTGTGCTGTGACTGATGTTCCTTTCCCCCTTCCCAGTACCTTTTAAAGCCTTATTTACATTTTAAACTGCCTTCAATTAGGGGTTATCTGTTTCTACAGTGTTCTTTGTAAAAGTTTAGATCTTGGAGCAGAGCTGTTAAGCTGTCCCATGTGATTTCTTCTGTAACAATTAAAAAAAACAGGGCATGTCTTATGCCGAGGATATTAGCGAGTTAAATTTCCGTGTTAATGTAAAACCAGGTCACTTTTACAAAGGGGAGTTTGTTTTTCTCCACGTAGGGGTTTTTTTTTTGGTGGTGGTTGTTTCTGTTGGTAACAGACCTCTTTCAAGTGTGGGGCAAATGCTGGAATGCAGGCTGGATTCCACTCTTAGCAGGGACTTGCTCTCTGGAGAGGTCATCAGGATCTGCTTCAGCTTTTTACACATGTCTCCTCCTTCCTGAAGTGTCAGGATTTCTACAGGCTCTTGAAAGAAAAGCTGAAGATTTGAAGGGGCCTTATTAGGAAATTGGAGAAAATCAGCTGCAATAAAGAGCAGATTGGTATCAATTGTAACGTTATCCTGGGCAGCGTTTCATCATCTGCATTTTCTTGTTTTCTGTTTTTTTAATTAGATACTGAATTAAGGTTTTGGACTTGTTCCTTTATCCCAGTTGAATAGCGAATGCTCAGTGTTCAAATGTGGCTGTGCTTTAGTCTAATTAACCAGCAAATGCTCGGGTATGTGGAGATTAATGGCATTTAATGAAATGTCTGTGTCTTTCTCTAGGTGCAAGGGGAGATATTTTTTCTGGTCTCCCTTCCTGGTGTGTTCAGCAAAATGGGGATTGGTTTTTTTCTGTCACCTTCCTGACAGTAACTGGGTGCTGAGGTGGAGGCAAGGCTTGGGCACGTTCCCCCTTCTTGTGCAGACAGACCTGGCGGGCTTCCCTCCATCCATCCCATCCCCTTCCTCCAGGAGCCCTTTTGACCTGCCTCGGCAGGATTAACTCTTCAGTGGGCAGGAGTTCTTGGGCTCCTTTGCCAGCTCACATGCTTGCTGTGGCTGTGGGGTCATGCTTGCTTATTTGTGCGCACACAAGAGTCCCTGCTCGCTCCTTTCCCCCCCTTTCTGATTCACTTTAATTGGCGAGTCTTCCCCTTTCAAACCGCAGCCCAGTAAAAAGGCTTTCTTTGGGGCTTTTTAAACTGCATCTCCATGATTTGACACCTCTCTGGTGATGCAAATTGGTTCCTGAGCAAGAAGTGGCAGGTTGTAACAGCGGAGCATTCTTCCCTGATTTTCTCAGAATGACCCTGGCAGAATATCCCCGGTGATTGCCTCCAGTGGATGACGCCATGGTTTGTAATCCTGCTCTGCTGTGAAGTCCGGGAGGACTTGCAGCCATTGTTTTAGGAAATGTGCTGCGGGGGTTGAACTTGTTGAGGTTCTGGTGTATGGCTACCAGCGAGATGAAAAGAATAGCCGTATGCTTTCTTGCGGCTGCTGTTCCTTGATAAGAATCTGTCTTGCTTCCAAGTGCTGGAAGGCACTTTGTAACAGTTGAGCATTTGTAACTCTGACTTAAAAATCCTTAAAAAGCAGCAGTGACGGCGTAGTAGGTTTGTATCTCCTTTTGAAAACTGAAGGCTACAATAATTTGCCTTTTTAATATACATAGCCTGTCAGTTCTGACGGTGTCTGCTGTATTAGGTGGAGAAGCCTTATCAAATTTAGCGTGTTCAGTAGCTGTTCTCAGTTGTAAGCAATTCCCTCCCTCACCCCTCTGCCTTGGGGATTCACTTAGAGAACAAAATAAACCTGGAGAGCAAAAGGACAGCAGCTTCAGTCCGTGAAGCAGCTCCTTGGCCATGGAAATATCTTTGTGTGATTTATTAGGATAGAAATATGGGTGTTTTGTCATACAAAACCACGTGCGAAACAGAGGTGGGTAAAACTTCAGTCGGAGTTTACAGTTAATGAGGTGACCCACTGAGGATTTTGTGCTCAGGTTTGTCCAGTGTGGGACTGCGGTCCCTGTTCTTCCCTGCACTTACTGTGGATGTCATGCCTGTGGCTGGAATTGCCCTGGCAAGCCAACAAGCTGCAGCTACTTACAGTAGTCTTCGGTGTCACAAGTTTGTTAGCATTGTGTATGTGACCCGCTGGCTGTAGTCTGTACCCTTCCTCTTCAGTGGCTGTTAAATGAAGTTAAAATCTCACCTGTGTGGGTTGGGTGCGGTCTTCTGGTGACCATTTGGTCACAAAGCAGCAAAAGGGCTTTATTTGATGAAGGAAATCAGATGGTGATGCTCAGTATTGATGGTTTTGTCAGATGTGTTTTACTCTGACAGAGGACAGTTCAGAACCTGTAACGGGTTCTGGCATCTCTGCACTCCAGTCAGTCTATCTGCAAACTCTGTGTACCCTGTGTGTGGAGTAGCTGGTTTCCTGTCTGGCCAGGCACATGGGCTCTAAGAGGTGCAGTTGTGCACATCTGTTCCTCCTTCTCAGGCAAAACCCAACAGTGTCAACAACTCTCTTTCATTTGAGTGGCTGCTGGTTGAACCCACGTGAAGCTGACAATTCCAGAGCAGCGGATGGAGGGCATGTGCTTTTGGAATAACACCCAGGCTAATCGGGGAGAGACTTTCTAAAGCTAACCAGTGGATGTGGATGTCTGATTCCAATTAAGTTGACTGTGGGTGGGGTGTCTGCATCCCTTGGCTGCCTGATAAGTGTGAGCCAGAGTAACAGGGAGAGATTTCATTCCAAAGCAAATGGCGGACCTTGAAAATCAGGAGTTCTGTTGTTTGTTTCCTCCTGTGCTGCTGCCTGGAAACTCCTCCAGGTTAGTTCTCTGCTTCCCATCTTATTTTAAGTATTAGATAGGCTTTGAAGTCTTTTTCAAAAGAATGTGAACTGAGCACATGGGCAGAACTCCGGGTTCTTCCTTTCCTGCCACCCTTCCTTCCCCGCCAGGCTGTGGAGAGCACCAGGGTCAGACCTGTTCCCTAGGATTCTGTTTTGTCTTTTAAATTCCTCTGTGTTTGCAGGTCTGGATGGAATCAGAGGAAGTGTTTCCTGCTCTTGCCATTGGGCGTTGATGTGTACCTTAATAACATCGCTGTATCCTCTGCATACAGAAGTCCTTACCAGGCAGTACGAGGGATTTGTTTTCGTGGTTGATGCCCAGTGTTTGGGCATCTTCTTCAGCCAACTTGAACGTGTGGATCCCTTGCCCAGGGTGAGCTGCTCCTAGAATTTGTCTGTTTCTGGCACTGCATGGTTAAATGGAAAAGTCCATTAGTCTGAGTCTTGGCAAATCAACCCAGGTCTTCTCAGGTAGTAGAGGATCAGGGTTTTGAAATCCATTATGCTGGTCTCAGATTCTTGCTCTCTGTGATCTGCTCAAGGCAGAGCATGGTCTCTGTTCTTCGATGCAGCCAGAGGAAGGAAGTGGCTGTGCAGGCTCTTTTGTGGAGTGCAGTGAGTTGTGTCAGGAGCAAGAGCTGAGCTGGGGTTTTTGTTATTCTGCTGGTTTGGGAGATGTAAACACTCATTTCTTCCCCCCAGCTACTCAGGTGGATTGTTCACATTGACCTCAATCCCCACAGACTCTCTTTACTTGTGTGAAATGGATGTCTTTCTGTTGTTACTGCCTAAGGATGTCTTTCGTGTTAATAGTGCTAATGGACGGATGTGCTTTCCTTCCCTTTGCCTCACTGCTAACTAAAAATTAAAATGAACATTATCTAACTTGGGCATTATAATTTTTGGGGGAGTTTTTAAAGGGGATTCTCCATTCCCTGTGCTTCTCTGCGTTGCTGTGTTCTTTTTACTGGTGTCTGCCAGGTAACTTCTCTGCCCTGAGACTTTGCTGCTTGGATACACCCGGAAAGGGTCAGCAGTGAAAGGGGGTCAGGGGATTGGGAGAGCAGCACCATGCTGACACCCTTGTGTGCTCCTCTCTGCTTCCAGATTGAGCACATCGAGTCTGCAAAGTGCTGAGCCTTTACCAGCCTGGGGGTAGGTCTACTAATGACTGATCTAAAACCATCAAATTCATTTATTTGTCACTGCCAGTGACAGGCCAGTTAATGCTAATGGATTCTTTTTTTAGCCTGTTGACTCTGGTGATAGTCTCATAAATGTTGTGAAATCCAAAGCATTAAGGGAACTTGTAACTTATTTTTAGAGAGCTATTGAAACAGGGTAACGTGCTGCATGTGGACCAAGGTATATGTTATGTTGGGAAGGAAAAAGAGCAGCTCCTCTGTTTCCTTAAGCCATACATAGATGTCTTTGCTGTTCCTAATAGTTATTTGACTTTTCAGTTGTGTTTTTATGTTCTCTTTAAACACATTTTAGGTCATGCTATAAAGGGAGGAGAAGCTGGAAATAGAGCCAGTCATCTTAGGAAAAAAGGACTTGTTTCACATAATGGTTCATCTGCAGGGCCTGAATCTTCTCTGTGCCTATTGTGTGAAAGCACTTAAGCATATACTTAAGTTGGCATAAGCATGTGGGTGAGTGCTTTGCTGAATCAGGGTGGACTAAAAGTACATTATTACATGCTTTGTTGTACTGGGGAGCCTGTAGCAACAGTACTTTGTATATGGTCAGTCCCCTCACTTCTCTTTCAGAGAGACCCAGTTTCATCTCTCCTTTTCTCCTTCTACCACATGATCGCACTCACAAGAAAATATTAATCTGCTGTTTCCTCAAAGTGATTGTAAAGTCAGTATTTAACAAAGAATGAAGTAAAAAAATCATTGTCTAAGCTTAATTTAGTCTCAGCCCTGCAATCACACATTCTCTTTGCCTTAGTCACTGGAATAATTCTTTAAGCTACGTGAGCAGTGTTCAACGTGGCTTAGGTTTGTAAGGGATTATTGCTGTAGAAATTGTGGTTTGCTGAGTAAGTTGGAAGTTACTGCGAGTCCTTGCACTCAGGGCAGCATGAGGTACTAATAACTTACCTCTCACTGTTGGCATTTTGCTGCTCTCCTCTTGGAAAGATTTCCTTCACTTTCTGAGTGCAGAGAAAACCTGAAGAATGTTGGGAGGTTCTCCCTGCTCGGTCGTTCCTGGTGCTGGGATTTCTGCAGCAGCTGTGTGTATTGTTGTGTAGGAGTGAATTAAGATTGTACTTTGGGTACTTTGTCTTGTAACGAAGGAGCCTGCCCTGCCAAGAGTTGAGCAGTTCTACACATGAGGAATAGCTGCAGAGACCTCAGCAAGCACAGGTAAATGCGGGCAAGGCTTCTTCATGTGTTGGTGAAGTGCATGTGGCAAGGGTGAAGGACAAGAAGTATTGACAGCAGCAGAAAGCGTTGTTCCCTCTGCCCTTCCCTCCCCCAGCAAAGACTTGCATTAATTTCCCATTGACTCTGATCTACAATAGGGAAGAGGTTTCAAGCTGACTGAAGGGGCAAAGGTCCAAGGAAACTACTGTAGCAAGAACTGATGCAGAGTGACAGTAATGAGGTGGCCTGGCAGGTGGGAGGGAAAATGGTGGGGTGGGAGAAAGAAACTAATATCTGCTGAATTAAGTAGTTCCCAGGGTTTGAAGTTGTTAAGTCCTCTTGGTTTTATTTTCCCCTGTATGTGCCTTACGACTATGAGATATGGCTGGAGATGAGAACGTGGGCAGCATCCTGGTGCAGGTCCTTGTGCTTCAGTGCTGGGCCTCTGGCAGTGCTGGTGCTGCCTAAAGGACATGGAATTCTGTAGTGTCCCCAAACCTGCTCTGTGCTGTTTTCCTTTGTGTTTTTAGTATTCCTGACTTTGAGCTCATTGTCCTGTTGTTCTATGGGTCAGGTTTACATCAGAAAAAGGAGGTGAGGGGCACAAGGTGGAAAAGTGTTCTGAAATTCTGATTTATTTCAAGTGAAGTGCTGGTAAGACTTTCTTGAATGCTGGTGGAAATGCAATGCCTATTAGAAAGTCAGAAGAGGTTTTTATAGCAGGTGCTGACCAAACATCATTCAGGAATCTTCCCAAAGGGTTATTTGGTGTGTGAAGAAGTTGCGAGGAGCTGAGCGTTTGTGCCAGGTATCTGTAGATCTCACAGGACTGAAAAGTATGGCTCAAGCTGGGGTACAACTTGTGGCAAAAGCTTGTGTTCTGCCTGCAGACCCGCAGTGCTGCAGGTTTGCTGCTGTGCTGCTGGCAAAGTTGTTGCTGAAGGGGGTGTTGTGGAGGTTCTTCTGCAGCCCTTGCTGGAAAAGTGGGACTTGTGTATCGTTTCCATTTGACCACGTTATCAATCATTTATGTTCAGAGATGTGTCAGTGCCTGGTACGTAACTGAGCCTTTTGCCAAAGGTTTGCAGTGGTGTGAATGACTGTAAAGATGTCCATTTGCTGGTGAAATTCACCTACTCCTGGTGTTGTGTTTGGCAGACCTACAAAGCCTAAAGCAGCACTGGGTGCTCAGAGAATGGTGGGAGGGAACAGAAAACATTGGGAAGCAATCCGAAGTTACTGCTGAGCTGGGAAACATGAGGAGTTTTCTGAGGACACAGGGGGGGATCGTCCCCACCTTTGGATCTGGGGCTGCTACCAACCGTTGGGTTGGATGGTGTGTCTGCCATGCCTTTAGGGCCCCTGGAGGTGTCTCATGGGGGTCCTGAATGAGCCAGCTGCGGTGAGGGATGTTGGCTTCTTGCAGCTGGGGCTTCCTCTCCTCAAATAGTCTCTAGTATAAGATGTTTGGGGTTCTTTTGATGTGTTTGCACTGGAGAGCTTGCCTTCCTCCCCAGTTGCCTTCTGTAGGTGAGCTCGAACTCCAGCCCTGGACGAGAGGCCAGCTGAGTACTCAGCAGACCTGCCATTCGAACCCTGTCCCGTTCAGATGTTACTTGGTGGAAAGGGCCCCTTTGAAACCAGCTGTGATCCTGTCCCAGGAGCACTGTTAGCTGGGTTTGGCCACTGGGTCGATGTTGGTAAGAGTTTGGTCTTTCTTGACCCTGATGGACCTGGTACTGATGCTGCTGTTGGGCCTGGAAGAGGCAAGGCTGGGAGGGAAAAGGGCAGTGGGATTATCCAAAGCATCTCGGTGTGGCAGAGAATGTTTCCTGGTGCCCAGGTTTGGTACTGTGCAGTAAACGTCTGCTTCTGGCTGACAAAGCTGTTGGCAGCATCCATGGACGTTGGGAAGGAAGTACACGAGCGCAGCGGTATCGTACGCTGCCAGCTCGGTGTGCCTTGTGTCGAGGGGTTAAACTGGGGCTGGTTTCTTGGTTTTTAACGACTTCTGATTGGAAAGTTTCTAAGGGAGGCCCTGCGTGGAGGGGCAGCGCTGTGGTGTGAGGCAGAGCTTCCAGCTACTGAGTGCTGAAGTTCCAACTGCTGCGTGCTGGCGCTTCCGAACGGCAGCAGTGAGGTGAGGCTTTGGGCCAGGGGGAAGCGAGATAAGAACACTGGGAGAGGTAGATTGTTGCATGAATTACGGCCGAGGCCGGGTGGTTACAGACTCATGTTAGGGCTTGGGAGGCAAACGGGGCTGGCAGGGGGTCTAAATGGGCTCAGCAGTGAATTGCAGTGCAGGGTCGATCCTGGTGCCCGCAGCAAGGAGAGGAGAGGAGGAAGCGTGCTCAGCTGCAGATGGCCTGGAGTCCCTCTGCCTCCAGATAAGCGCTGGGTCCCGTCTCGCAGCACTAGGTGCACAGCCATGCCGGACGCTCCTCCACACCATGGCCTGCTCCTGAAAGCTGGCTTTCTCCTTTGTGCTGCAGGACCGTGCCTGTTGCTTGCTGGGTGCCCTGTCGTGTCATTCCTCCCTCTTAGAGCATTGAGGGATGGATGCGGTGGTTCCTCCGTGGTATGCAGAGGAGGAGTGCATCCTGACATGCATCCATGGCGAAGCGTGGCCTTGGAGATGGGCTGTGCTGTGATTGTTCCCCCTCTGAGTGGGGATTTCCTGCCATTGCCAGGCAGGGGTGGGGTGCATGCAGGGAAGAGCACCTGGAGAGAGTCTCCTGCCGCAGTACCTTTGTGCTTTAAATTCCTGACTCACCTAATCCCATGAACTGTGATCAAAGCAGCAGTTGATGTGTGTGATGTGCTGGGCAATGTATGTATGAAGAGGGAGTTGTGATCAGCTTGTGTGATTTTTAATCTCCCACCCCCTTTTTCATCTGGTCACATCCTCTGTGTCATTAATCTTCCAGATCAAATAAAATGATAGTTGAAAGTCCTCCATAGTTATGATTCCCCTGAAGTTTTGTGAATATGGCTTTGATTTTGTTGTAGCATTAGAAGTCAGTTTAGATTTCTGGAGCCGTGTTTGGTAGGTGTCTCCAGTGGATATTTTAGTAGGGATATTTCTCTCTCAATCATGTATGTGTAATGCCATAGAAGAAGAACAAAATATATTACAGAATAAACAGCAATTTAGTTACCAGTCCGAAAGCTTTAATGCTAAGGAGCCATGAAGTATAGTTTATTGGAACTATAATTGCAGACATAAGCAGTGATTATCTGTCTTCATGCTTTTATAGTCCCCATCACTGTCAGCTGAGCACATGAAGCTGATGAGAATGTGTGCAGAGCGTTATTCAGCTGATGGTGTTTAATCCATGTCTTGCAATATGTGGAAAGTAAAATAAGGTGTCAATTCATTTGAAAAGTATGGGGAGAGAAAAAGGAGAGAGAGGGCAAGTGTCCTTGCCGAGAACATAACCTTATTTCATCCAGCTTGGAGCTGAAGGGATGCAGTTGACAGGGTAAGCATCTTACATGGATGTGGTCACAAGGAATTTTGCTGTTCCATAATGTTCTTGGAAGTCCTTGGGAAGTGCAGGAGGTGCCTCTTTGGAGGTGCCTCCCTTTGTTGCCTTGGAATGCTCTGAATTTCCTGCAGCTGAAGGGAGGGCAGCAGCACCTGTTTGTCCTGTGCTCCAGAGAGCTGGAGAGCGTTGGATCAAGGCAGACAAATGGATGCTGCCAAGTGTTTCTTGAGGTGGAACAGACATCAGAGAGCAAGTCCTGAATTGCTTGGCCTGAATATTGGTGCTGGTTATGAGGGTGAAAATGTGCTCTGGTGCGAAGAGGCAGAGGGAGGAAGAGGTGGTTTGGTTGTGTGCAAGGTTCTTTTCCTGCTGCTTGGCAGGCCTTGAGGATCTGAAATGGTCAGGATCAACTGAAAACATGGGAGCTGTTGGTGAGCTCACTGATGCTTCAGAGGGCTCAGCTGAGCTGAGTTTACTTGATTGAGGGGGTCTTACCGGGGCTGCTTGCCGTGTTGCTGCCCCTCCTCTTCATGCAGGTGTGTTCATTGCCTTCATTAATTTGCCTAATTATCACTGGAATCACCTGCCTGGGGTTGGGGGAGAGCAGAGAACAAAGGAGTAGGAGTCAGAAGGCTTGTGATCGCCAAAGGGCTGCACAGGAGTGGTCCAGAGCTACATTTGGGCTTTAAGAAGGTATCTGTTTTGTGGGTGATTTTGGGGTGAGGGATGCACATGTAGGGCAGGAGATTGGCTGTGCTTTATTTCCTTTTTTCTCTAAAATGTGGTGGCAAAAAGTAGCTATTTTGAAGGAGAAAAGTGGATGCAGAGGAATCTGGAACTTCTAAATCTGGTTTTATTTACTCTAGACCTAAATCAGGACCAGGTAACAACAGAACTGATAATGTATGGGTTTGGTGAACTTTTGTGAATTTCTTAGTGAAATTAGCAGGCGTTAACCACTAAATCTTGTTATTAGAGCAGGTCAAAGCCTTATTCAAAATGTAGCTGAAAGTCTGTGGGCCATAGGTTCCTGGAGACCTCAGCATTCTGCTTTCATGAAAGACTTATGTGCTAAAATGACTTCAGCTAGTTTAAATCTGACCCTTGTTCTTATCATATGGAGATGAGGTAAGAGGTGTCGTCACTTGTTTTATGGATGCAGAAAACAGGAGTGCTGTTCATGTGTTCTGCAATACTCAAAGCAGTGGGAATTGCTGGTGCCTTGGGAGAAGGTTATTCCAAACCTGATGCACTGCATGTTTCAGTGTGTTGGTGAAGAGAGGAGACGTGGCTTTGGCAAGCTGCGTCCTGGCTGTGCCACGGTCAGTGCTCTATGAGTAACTCTGTTTTCTTCAGCCCCCACAAAGTGACAAAGTGATGTGCGAAGATTGCCTTAATGTTGCATCACTGGAGACAGGCGTGAGTCAGGCGTGAAAACCCTCTGCAGAAGGCTTTTGGAGCTCATAGTGGCTTATTAGAAACAGTTGTTGGGAGCAGGCCTGGTTTCACTGGGCGTTTGAAGCATCTTAAGAATGGTGCTGGTGGTGCTCAAAGTCTGAGCAGAGCACAGGCAGAGGCTATAAAATGTTTAAGATGGAGGGGCGAGTGCCCATCTGGTGCTTCAAAACCTGTGGTCAGCTACTGTAGTATGGGGCAAGGAAGGAAAGGGCACAGAGCTGCTTCCTGATGAGGTTTGATTAATTTCTGGGGGAGGCTCCGTGTGTGTGAGTACACACACAGCACAAAGCAGGGCTGGAACCAGGGCTCAGTGCGTGGAGGTGTGCTGCTGAATTTGGCTGCTGAGGAGTCTTGATGTCTGCGGGGTAAGGGGAGACTGTGTTCTGTGCTTGCTTCTGAGCAGTATTTAACCTCTGTCTGCTTCCATTGCTGTGAAACGCTGCTTTTACGAACACCACCACTGCTGCCATAGCTCTGAGCACCCTGCACACACTCATCATCCTGCTGCCCTTCTGCACGCAGATGGCTTGCTGCATGGCATGTCTGTAAAGGAGGAGGGAGCTTGGGGTCCCAAGCTGAACACCCAGCAGACCTTTCTGTCCTCCCTCGCTGCTGCAGGCTCCTCTGCCAGGCGAGCTGGAAGCTGTAATTGGTGTGCTTTGGGATCCTCTGGCAGGCAGTGCTATAGAAATGAGGAGTATCATTGTGTTTTATTGTGGCTTCTAAGAACGCAGTGTGTTTGTGCTTCAGGGAGCCCCAGGGGCTTTGTTCTGCACCAGGCCCCAGCTATTCTTCAGCAGAGCCTTCCCGGAGCGTGATCTAGTTGTGCCCATTAGGAGTGAGAGACGGGCCTGACTGATTTCTGCTCCCTGCTGCATAATAAATCTGATACTAAAATTAGTGCTGGTCTCCCTAGGCCATAATTCTTGCAGAGATTATAGAGAATTGTGTGTGCAGAGAGGAATTGTGGTTTGTGTTTGGGTGTTTTTTATAACCTTGAGTGTCCAATTTCCAGGTTTTTTGCTAGCCCCCCCCCTTCTTTTTCCCCCTTTTCCTCTTTCGGGAAGTGCTTAGCCTTTCTGTGTATTTTGGCTATTTAAGCCTCTGTCACTGCAGGCAGATGAGTTCCTTGGGAGCTCTTCTGAAGGTTTTGTAATTGAGTCTTTTACCACGGCGACAGGATATTATTAACCTTCAGTAAAGCAATTTATTTCCTACTCCTTTGTGGGGATAAGCTTTTTTCCCCCTAGGAAAAGATGGCTGTGGGAAGGGTTGTACGTGCAGGGGGAGCTGGACTTGCAGCAGTGATTAGAGTTAAAAAAATTAATGATTTAGATGAAAAAATAGGCAGCTCTGTCTGTGTCAGTTTAAAAGAAACCTTTAGTCCTGGATGGCTCCCACCCCTGCTCAGTGCTTTATTTTAGAGACCATCCTTTTTGCCTATCGGTGCCTTTGAAAGGAGGTTGTATTTCATCTCGGAGCTCCAGCTATTTAGCCCCTGTGAGCTCTAAACTGTTTTGTTTTCATCTTTGAGACAGCCTTAAAACTGAACTGAGAGCTGGAGAGAGGAGTTGTGTGTGGGGTCTCCCTCTTGGCATGGCCTTTGCTCTCAAATCAAATGCAGACTAGTCCAGAAGCCGTTAAAGATTGGAGAGCTCCTGGAATAGCAATTTCCAGCGGGCAAGCGGGAATGCTGGATAAGTGGCCAGCCTGGCTGAATGACTTGTATTTTCTATTGAGCATGGGGACAAAGGCCCCGGGCTGGGATTCTGGGGATCTGGGCTGCTCTGTTGTGTCATCGCATCTCCCGGTGCCTACATTTGTCTTTTAAAGGAGGATAAGACTCCTTCTTTCCCTGGGCCTAGTTAGACTTTGCTTTCTGCTTCAGTGGGCTGTTGAACTTTAAATTAGCAGCATGCTTGTCTTGGTTTGTGTCTCACTTCAAACTTTGCACTGCCGCAGAGCCTGCTTTCGAAGGAGTTCACCTTGCCTTGCTCTATGAATCTGCTCTCTTAGCAGTTCTATGAGATAAACGTGGTGTTATTGCCACGTCCTACGAGAGAGCTTGGATGAGAGTTGAAGTCTTTTGTCCAGAGCTTTTACGTTGGTTAACACACTTGAATCTCTTGGCGCTGTGTGCAGGCTTTAATTGCAGAGTCATTAGTTGTTCTACACTGTGTGTCCTTAGCATGTGAACTGCTGCTGCCTTCTTGCCGAAACAAGCATCCTAGAGAAAGTATTTTGGTCTGCAAGGGTTTGAAGTGACCTCTGTTAGGGCCCTGCTCCAGAACCACAGGCTCCCAAGATGATTTTCCTGCCTTCTGCCACTTTCTGATTTTCCAGATGCATTCAGTTATTTTTATCCAGACTTTATAGCACCAATTCAGTAGTTCCATACCTTTTTACATTTGATTTCCATAGGCTGTGTCAGGAAGCTGCTACTCTGGACCTGCTTTTGCTTTTGAGTGTGGGCTCCTCATGGCAGGGGCACCTCCTGCTTGGTGGCCAGGACTTTTAGCAGCAGTGGTGTGTGCCTGGCACGTGTCTTGGTGCTGGAGAGAGGAAGGCTGCTGGCCCTTGTCAGCCCTACCATCTCTGGGATGCTACAGGAGGGCCTTGAGCTCTGCTGCTCATGTGGGCTGAGGTTATGCACCGTGGCACAGAGCAGGGAGTAGGGCAGTTGCAGAAAGGATGGGTCTGAGCCCAGGGACAGCAGGTACACTGCTTTATCTGGAACGTGTTCCTGGGAGCAGGTACTGCTGATAACGTGTTTTGTTGGGATGAAGGGGAAGCACATTGTGCACACCGTCCTTCTGTGGGGTGCATGGGTCTGCAGAACAGGCTTGACACTTTCTTTGAGGTTTTGGGTATTTCTGTGTGTTGTGGGTAGCATGAACTGAGGCTTCTCAAAACAAAGACAAATGCCACAACCTTGCTTTGGTCCTGCAGTCTTCAAATGCTGGCAGTTCAGTTCCTGTTGTGTCTTGTGGCTGTGCAGGCACGGTGTGATGGTGGTGATGCTTCAGGGGACGAAGGGGCTGCTCCAGGAGCTACCCTCCCGCGATGCCTTTCCCATGCTTATTCCCCTTTAGAAAGGGGCACTTCCCTGTGTGGTCCTGCAGCCTCTGCTGGAGTTCCAGAGGTGTGTTACATGCAGCAGAACCTTTCTGTTACCGAAAGACTTTCTGGCCCCTCCACGCACTAGTTTTGTAGAACTTTGCAGCTGGGAGATTTATTCTTAGGTCTTCACCCAAGAATCTTTCTATTTTAAAATGCTCAAAGCACCTTTTTCCCTCCCTTTCTGCTACAGCCGTTGTTGTCAATGAGCCCCATAATCTGTAAAAAAACATTTTTTCTTTAAAGCTTCCCCACCAGAGATTTAATTAAAATATTGTGAAAGGCAGTCATTGAAAGGAGAACCCTTTGGAGTGGAAGGCACCCTGGTTTCCCTTCGCACAGCTTTTTGTCACCATAGAGATGAAAAGAGAAGCTCAAAATTGCACTTTCCCCTTGTGTGTTGCTACTGAGGCAGGTAGCAGCTGCTGAAATCCAAAGGGATGGGCCTGAGGGGGGCATGGCTGGGGCTGCAACGTTAACTCTTCAGCACTAATCGGGATTTCCTTTCCCAATGGAAGTTTCTCCTTGGTTTATTATTCTGGTTTGATTTCATGTAGCTCAGGAATTATCCGGGCTTGCGAAGGGGAGGACCAAAGGAGCCCATCCTCTTTGTGTGGATGAAGGAGCTCTGTGGGCAGTGTGGCTGTTGGGTCTGCCCCGGGGTGCTGGGGGCGGTGTGTGAAGCACTGCGTTGTTCTCGAGGTGTTTTTGTAGCAGGCCACTGTTGAAATCCAACTCAGCCTTTTAATGCCATCGTGTGAGTGTATAAATCGGAGCTGCCCTTGCTCTGCAGCAGGGCTTGCGCCTGTCTGGGTCTTACTCAAACCATCTTGGTGTTAGGGCTCTTCTGGTTTATTTTTCTTTCAAAATGAATGGGTTAAGGTTTTTTCCCTTTCAGTGACCCCTCTGGAAGTGCAGGGATGAAACCCAAAATCCATGCTGCACGTGGTCGGACTGCTCTGATGGAGTTTCACAGCCATTAAGACAGATGAAGAGTACTGGAGGGTATGTGGCAATGGGCAGTGTTTTGCTTTTAATCATTTTAAAACCAAATTTTTCTGCCTAATTGAGTGAAGAGGAGGCTCAAGTGGATTCTTGGCACAAACACCTCTGACAAATGAAAGCACAATATATATCCAAGCTGTCTGCTATTGTATATTTTACACAATACCTATGTCTGTGCCTGATCTCAAATGGATGCAATGGTTTAATTTTAAGCTGTTTGAGCGAGACCTGTTGTGTTTAAACTTCCAGCTAGAAAGTGAACATAACCCATGTAATGGCATTTTTAATGGGGAGTAGCACTAAATCGTAATTTGCAAATTAATGGTTTAACTCTGAGATGAAATATACAGCTGGGTTCTTGTGTAATGTTACAAGGCAAAATTAGATGACGTATTTGAGACCAGAAGGGCCTCCTCCAAAGCCAGTGGGTGCTTTCCCAGGGGCTAAGCTTTTGTGTTCAGCCTTTTCCACTCCAGAGCAAAGTGCAGACCTGTAACACCAACAAAGTTACTTGAGTGTGGATTGTGCCCTCAGGAGAGGGCTGTCAGCCTCTGGCTACCCGAGTTACTGATGTGTTTGGACCAGAACAACAAAACGACTTGTTTCTGTGGTGGGAGCGACTAGGACCACCCATCTGCTGGGTGGGTTCAGCTTGTACCTGGCAGGCTGGTCTGAGCCATGCTGTTGTGCATTTGCATTTGAGCAAGATCCTGCATGAATTTTTAAACGAGGCAGGATTTGGGAGCCGGGCTCAGCTCTGCAGTTTGCCCTTGTGCTTTCCTTGGCTGTTGCTAATAGAAGTGCTGGCCTGAACCAGTGTCTTGGAGACTCATCGATTTGCTAATTGCAGATAATCAAGTCCCTGCTCATGCTGAGATCACTTTTGTTCTCTGCCGTTGTGCCAGGATTTGGGCAGTGACATAGCCAGAGAAGTGGGGTTTGAGCTCTCCTGTTGTTAATCCCAGAGGTGATGGAGTGTTTGGTATTCCAGCTCGATAAACAAGGAGCTATTGTACCACCGATAGCTGTGCTAAAGCTGAGGCTCACCCGTTGAGCTGGGGGAAAGAGGTGCTCAGGGAGCTGTGTGTCACAGACTTCAGCACTTGCCTACATTTGGTACAGGCCTTTTTCCATTCCCCAGGTGCACTGAATCACTGAAGGATGAGGGGCAAGGGGTGATAATGGCTGTCAAACCTTTCTAATGGCTGCATGTAGAACAGCAGCTGATCTCAGGCCTTGAAAAGACAGGAGGAAGTAAGAGCCTTTGAGGAAGACCCCATCAGCTACGGGCATGCCCTATTTTTGTAAGTGTTGCTCTCCTGGGTCACGAGAGCAAGGCAAATCCTCTTCAGCTGCCCTTGCTTTGCTTTGCAGGTGGAGAAGCGAGGCACACTGCCTTGGCTGAAGCGTTTTGCAGAAGTAAGGAGGGTTTTTCTTTTGCCCATGTGTGTGCAGGGCAGTGGAGGCACAGGCTGGCTTTTCCCAGTGCCTGCTGCAGGGATTTAGAGGCAGGCTGCAGCATTTGAACAGCAGAACAGAACCAGCTTTGGTCACTCACTGTGTAAAACGTGTTAGTGGATCTTGCGGTGGAGAAGGGAATAATGTGTGTTCGTGCTGCTCAAAGAGCACAACAGATGCATGAGTCTTGGGGTGCACAGGATGAGGGTTCCCAGCCCAGGTACCCCTAAAGCCTGTTGTCACTGTGCTGCCGCTTTAAAGCCCAACCAGGGGAACAGATGATCACTGGACAGCTTAGGCTACATAATCTCTTTTGGGTTTAATGTCAGGCCTCCCTGAGCCCCATCCAGTGCCAGCTCCCAGTCTGGCTCTTAATACTGCTGGACGTCCTTTTAATTTCTCTTTATTAATAGTTCTCTCCCTGTAGCGTGCTCTCCCGCTGGCTCCGGGTGGTATGCATGCCTTGGACTCTATTCCTCTGCTCTCCGAGGTCTCTGCTGCCCGTGCTTCTTGCTCCTCCACCAGCCTGCAGCTTTCCACATGGGTTTTCTCTTCTGGTTCGAGAGGTTTATGAAAGCGGCTGTGGGGAGGGCAGTGGGAGGCTGACCAGGCATGGAGCTGGCGCGAGCAGTTGGCTGTTTGCATTCATGAGCGAAGCTGTGAGGGAGGACAGAGGCCCGGGTAGGGAAGACCAGCGCAGTGGTGGTGAAGTGATGGAGCTGATAGTGAAGGTGAGATAGGAGAGGCCGAGCTGGATGGCTCTGGCTCCACCTGGATGGAGTCCTGCTCCGTGCAAGCACAGAGCCCTCAGCCAGGCTACATTTTACTTGAATGTTCGTGTCTAAAAGGGCTGTTTTGTTTCTGTATGGAGTTACTAACTTTTGTAAGTAAAGTTCAGGTTCTTCTTTGATCTTTCTCACATTGCTGGCATGTAGTGAAGACAGTCAAATGTGTGCAGTAGGGCAGTGGTGGTTTTGGATGCTCAAGGGTTGTGTGTCAGGATGCCAGTGCTTTTTCCCTTCTCCCTAATTCCATTCCTCCCACCTGCTAGGATTGTCACTGATTTCTTTTATGTGTCCTGATGGGAGCATGTTTCTGGGAGTCCCAGCACTGATTCTGTCCATGTCAGTCCTTATTTAAAAGAATAACATAATTAAAGTATATCCATACATATGTACATATATTTGCAGGAAGGAGGAGGAACTGAGATGTTATTTCAGATCCAAGTCTCAGGATCAAATGGAAAGTGCAGGACGTGTGTTCAGAGCAGGCTGTGATTTAGCAACAACCTTCAGCCCTCAGAGCGCTTCTGCCCCCAGCGCGGCAGCTTCCTGTGCATTAGCTGTTGTGTAACGGTGTCGTTTTGGTTAAAGCAGTTGGAAAACGTTGCAGGGAAAGTATTTAATGTGTTGTGAACATCAGTGCAATGAGGCAGCTGCTTATAAAAATAATGATAAAGCCCTGAAGAGCAGAGAGCAGCACGGAGCTGTCTGCAGACACACTGGTGGTTTGCTGAGCCGAGGTACAGGGTTTGAGCTCTTAGTGTCTTTTAATCTCATGGATCCTTGATTTATGTCTGCTACTTTAAGTGATGGCTTAGCTAGGAGGGAGGATAGGTGCGGGGGGAAAGGGGTAAAGAGTGGGGAAGGACAGATATGTTCACTTTCTTTTGTGAACATAAGCAATATTGCCCTTCCCACCTTGTATGGCAGTAGCTAGGACTTCCTAAACTCTTAGTGTCAGTGAGTTATGAAGCAAAACTGATAATGCCATCGCTATGTTGACCGGGAGCCAAATTGTGCATAATCCAGTAGTGTTTCTGGATGTCTAAACCACCCCAAATAAATCACAGAGTGCTGGTAATAGTCAGTGTTGGCTGTTTGCTGAAGTGGTAGATTGCAGGTGCTGATCCCAAGGTGGGGAAGTCTCTAAATTGTGTTCAGAGATGGTGTATGGCATTGCTGGAGCGCTACAGCATCATTGCACTGAACACCATGAAGGAGCAGGAGCCTCAGGACTGCTTTGTTTTCTTTGTTTAATTTCTATTTTATTTTATTCAATTTATGGGTTTAACTTTTTGGGCTGTGTCATTTTGATAGTAGATGTGTGCAAACAGAAGTCAGGACAGAGATGTATGTGGAACATTGATTTTATTTTATATATAAATAAATGCATGAACACACACACATAATGGATGCCAGCATCTTTTACATATTGGTTTTTGTTCAAGTGCCCAAGAAATGTGATTGACACCACTGAAAAAGGGAAGGGAAAAGCAAAATGAGTTATAGCTTCTGGTCCCTAAACTGCTATTTCTTACAGTATCCTGGAAGAGCCTTCCTGCTAATGATGCTGAGCAATAAATAACAGGGAAGATTAATAGCCGCCTATGGTAGCAAATTATAGTTGATTTATTGCCCATAATATATACAGGTGCAGTTAATTTAATTAAACACAAGACCTTTTTAATGCTGTGAACACATCGCTCTAAAAATGCAACAGCACTCTGGTACCATAATAAGGCTTTAAGTGAAATAAGCATCATTACAAGCAGAGCTGTGGTTGGGCTGATCAGCCTCCCATGTATTTGGGGGAGGAAGTGTTTTTCCATAACCATTAATGCCACTTTGAGTGAACTTACGCCATAACAAAGTCCAATTTAATAGACTGATGCAAGTTACCCCATTTCTGCTTCCTCGTGGAACAGCAGCTTCCATGAAGCAGCATATGCAGCTTGTTATTTTCTTGGCTGCCTTGATGGTGCTGTGCGGGGAGGGCTGGGGCTTGGCGGTGTGGGATCTCCCCCCCGGGGATGTGAACATACAACAAACAAGAAGTCATCGTTCCCTGGAGCCTCTCCACTTCCAGTGGGCTGTCTGCTGTTCATCCCCCATCCGAGGCTGAACCAGTGGGCTGTATTAAAGCAGACTCTGGTAGGAGCGCCAGTACAAGGTGTATGCAGGCAGTGCTCTGGGTTAGCTTGTCTGCTTGCTTGCTTTTTCTAAAATCCCTTCTTTCTTTCAAATTAAGGGAAGTGGAAGTGGATATTTGTATCTGTATGCATAAACGCCCAACTTTGGCCTGGCTTTAAGCTGTTCCCCTGCTCCCTGTTTCGTGTCCTCTCCGAGCAGGGGATGGTGAGCCTGCCCTGCAGTAGAACCTTTTGCAGCTCATCATGATGCAGTCAACTGCTTCTCCCTGCACATAATGGGAAGATGCTCTATGATACTCTGCCACCATTACTTGATTATTTGTGAAAGTGTAGAAGGCTCAAGTAGCTGATTGATTAATTTTTCTCTTAAGTTTCTCTTCCCTCTGTTGCCTTCATTTGGAATATGTAATCAGCAAAGGAAAATGTATCAAGACTAGATGGGGATGCATATGAATGCTTAATTTTCTCTAATTCAGGCGTTCCTGGGGGCCCGTGTATCCTGGTGCATGCTGTGCTAAACAGATCCCTTCCAGCCTTGGCTGGGGAGAGACGAGTGGTAGCGACTTTGGTGTGTTTCTCTTCTTCTGCACTGTAGTTTCGCTGTCGTGCAGCAGTGGAAGCTGCTCCAGGAGTTTGAGGAGCATCCATGGGTGTGGCTGGAGGGGGCTGCGTGCGAAGCGCAGTATCTGCTCACACAAATCAAAACATCTACTTGACCTTCCTATCCGTCCATGCTGGGAAGAAGTCCAGCAGCTCTTTGTCATAAATCTCTCCAGTCCGTTTGCTTTGGTCCAGCACTTCACTTGGGCACTGTTAAGGCTTCCGGTTTTCGTTTTAAACAGAGACTTGTTGTCAGGAGCTGGGGGGGAAGTGTGGAGGAATGCAGGATCACCCACGAGGGGGCTGAGGTTGAGAGGAAGTGGACAGGGGTCCGTGTAACCCTGAGTTCCTGCAGCCATGCGGTAGAGGGAGAGCAGTGGCTGTGCTCAGTGTGGTACTGAGTAATGCGTGGCTGTGCTTCCAGGTTGAGCTGTGGAGACCCCCAGGTGGTGTGAATTAAGGCACAGGAGTTAGAAAAGCTGAGATTCCTCATTTGGGCAAAATGTGCTATTTTAAATACTTTTCCAAAATAAATAGCATTCCCAAGCAAAAGAGGGCAAAACCTACGCTGAGGGCAAGTACAAGTCTGTACCTGCCTGTATGAAAGCAACTGCTTCCTTTCTTTCTCTTTTGGATTCTTTCTCTGTAGAGGGCTGGCTGGCTGTGTGCTTGCTGGATGAGGATCTCCACGTCTTGGTTTCTTACCTGTTTAATGGATGGAGTAACAATTAATCTCACTTCTCAAGGATTCTGTTGTGAAGTGCTTATGAGCGATTGGGGCTGAAATGTCACACTTGATAAGGCTGCTTGAGAGCTTCATAAAACCTACTTTTAATCCAAATTATGTTTGATGATAAAATACTGCAAAATGTACTGCTTCCCTCTGACTTTTGCTCTTCTCTGTGGTCACTGTGTTAGGATGTGGAAGGGACCCGAGAACAAAACCTGTACTGTTACTTTTATGCTTTGGGCAGAGGGGGGAGAGTTGTCTGAAAATTTCCTTGAGAATGGAAATATTAAATGTATGTTTTTATTTCCCATAAAAATGAAGGCTGTGTTCTAAGGAGGGCCGGTGCTTGCCCTTCTGTGCTGTACTAATTCTTCTTGTACTCATAGTTCTGATCCTGTTCCTTCAGCCGGTGCTTCAGGAAACGTGTTCCTCTTTGAGTGTGTCTGGTGACTCAGAGACGTCTCCTTAGCATCTGGTGAGCCTAATTGTCATTATTAATCTGCCCCATGCCAATCTGTCTGCAGAGCAGCGGTGGGAGGAAGGGAAGATGCTGCATGACTGGGTGTACATCCCCATGCCTTGTTCTGCAGAGAGCTGGGACTGTGGACGAGAGGTTAGTGAGGAGCCTGGGCTTGGTTGATACTCTTTTGCTTCCTGTCACTGCCTCCAGTACCATCAGAAATGAAGTTTGAGTTTGAATTTTTAGTTCTTGATGGATGTTGTTGGTTTGATGATTTTAAATTGTTTTTATAGAATCACAGAGTGGTTTCTGTTGGAAAGGACCTTAAAGCTCATCCAGTTCCAACCTCTGCCATGGACAGGGACACCTTCTACTAGAGCAGCTTGCTCCAGGCCCCATCCAACCTGGCACTGAACACTGCTAGGCATGGGGCAGCCACAGCTTCTCTGGGCACTTGTGCCAGGGCCTCAGTCTCCCCTCTGTCAGCTTAAATCCATTCCCCCATGTCCTGTCACTGCGTGCCCTTGTTAAGGGCATGAATGTATGTGGAATAATTGAAATAAGAGTCTGAAGGGCAGCAGCTCTGTGTGGGTGAAATACTGCAGGAGCTGGTTTTCAGCGTGCACTGCTACTCTTGCTTGGACAGCAGTGGAAAAGTTTTGGCGTGAGCAGTTACATGTGCACGTTACCTCATTAGAAACTGATGAGATTCCCTGGGTCCCACTGGATTTTCCTTAGAAGGTGCTTAGTTTTCATGCAAGCCTACTTAGTGTCTCTTACACAGCCCCTGCACGCTGCTGACTGGCTCTCCTCGGGTACAAGGCAGCTGCCATGGCTCCGAAGGAGGAGTTCTGTGCTGCAGTGGCTGGAAGCAGTGTCCTGCCTCACTTGGACATCCATGTTCTAATTATGTAATGCTTCTATTCTGGATGCTGTGGGCGAGTAGGGGGTAAGTTAATACCTCACTTCAGAGTTCAGAGACTCACTGGAACCAGATACAGCTTGGCATTATCTCCAGAGCATTTTCATTTTTAAACACACTTGAATGAAATCTCCCGCAGTAAAATCCATTCTCCTCTCTGGGTCCTGTAAGGGTTCTGCTTTCCTCTGCACTAACCATGAGGTGGGCAATACGTTAGTTTTGAAATCATCTTTTTCCTTAAGCCCAGACATTCTCTTCCAGTGCCTGCTCCTGAGAAGGGCTTTCAGCACCTTCTCTGCTGTCTATCTTTAGGGCTGTAACTCTCACTTCCCCATTCACTTAATCACAGGCTTTTCCTTGGTTCTCGTCGTTCATCAAACTTGACTGGCTGCTTAATGCCTTTTATTCCCCCCTTTTTTCCCCTTGACGTAGTGGGTTTTGCTATTACTCTGTAGCAGCACTTTGTTGCCTTTGGCTTCACAATAAATTGGGGAAATTAATAGTGCACGATTGAGAGCGTCTACTTTAAAATAGAACTAGAAATAGATATTTTTATTACTGTAAAAAAAACCTCTCTTTTTGGCATTACTTTTGTTTTGAGCAAGGGGCACATTCTGCTTTAACAATTTTATCATATGTGTGCTATTGTAATTTACATAAATGAATTTTAAATACAGTTACGAGCTGTGGGAAGATGTTATTGTCTCTGCACAATGAGTGTGGAGATTTATGCTGTGCATACATCTTGGGTTAGATTAACATTTGTTCCCCTGTCTCTGTTGGATAGTGTCGTGATGGAGACTTGAAATCTTTACATAGGTACTTCTCAGGCTTATTTAAAACAGCATTGGAATTATTCTTCTTTCAGCCCATTCATTTCATGTAAATATGCCTTTTGGATATTTGACTTAATTCTGATGGCATTGACGGAAATCAGTTGTGTTAGAAAGGCGATGGAGCTGTGGGTAAGGCCTTCCCATCCCTGGGGATAAACCAGTTCCTGGTTTTGCCCAGGTTTGTGTGTGTGGAAGTCAAGCCATTGAGCTGTTCCAGTGAAGTGGGTCCAACCATGTGCTGAACCTTCTGTTGCTGTGATGGATTGGGACCTTCGTCACAGACGTTTTCTGCTGTGTTTCTGTCTTTTGTCCAAAGCCATCAGTGGCAGAAGTTGGTTCAGCTCCTGCCAGGGCTATTACAGTCCTCAGCTCTGCTGCTCGTGATGTGAAATCAAAGCAGGTTTCCACATGGGGAGGTGGCAGCTTTGCCCTGGTTGGTGCTGTTACTGTTACCTCTTGGGGGTGAAACCTCAATGCAGTACATTTGTGCTTGTGTGTCCTGGGGGAGGTGATGGCAGAGTTGTAAGTGGAATTACAGCAATTTGGAACGAGGATCCGCTCCCTTCCCACCCTTCCCGATTCCTGCTTTTCTTCCAAGGGGAAAACAACCTGCAAAATGCCTGTTTGTGAATCCTGCACGTTCTTGCTCAGGTTGATGTGGTGATGAAGCATGCCATGGAAGAGAGGGCTTCTTTCAGCTGGAGAGCTGGGTTTGGACAGACTGGTCGCATAGCACCAAAATGAGTAAGAGAGACCGTTCCCAAACACATCCGGAGAGGAAAGCTAACCAAGTGTAGCGAGGCTGCTTGCTGACTTGCCAAATCCCAGCCTCTGGTAAATGCTCTTGTGGGGGCACTTAGCATGCATGTTGTGAGGAGGAGAATACAGTTTGACTTCAGGCTGCTGATTATCCTGTTGCAGTGGTTGAATTTCTTTTAGCTGTAGTGGTGGTCTGAGCTCTGGGGACAATTACCAGCTCTTCTAGATGTCCCTTTATTTCCACAGTTTTAAAATGGCCATTTGGGGCAGATCCACCTGGATAACGTGGCTTTCTTTCAAGGCTATCTATTGAATCCTGACAACTAAGAATTGGAGTTCAGAGAGCTTCCCGGTTAAGTAAGGGCCTGTTGCTGGGTGCTGGGGTGCACAGACACACGGAGGAGTGCGAGGGAAAGGTGCACACCAAAGGGAATAGATTATTATTCTTAATTTATCCTCCCCACAAGCCTCCATGTGGATTATTTAAAGCAGACTTCATTGGGCAGCTGAGCTGTTCAGTTAATCTTAGTTTGTGTCAGTGTTGCCTAGAGAAGGGGGATGGCTTTTCAGCCACTGGCAGCGCAGGCGCATGGACCCAGCCAGTGCTGTTTCCCGTGCACGGTGCTGGCCATGGTAGACCTGGTCTGGGGGTGCTGAGGTGCTGCTGCACACCCTCGGTTGCTGCTCTGCAGGTGAGGGCGTGGAAGGCAAAGTGGCTCTCCCAAGGCTGTGGGGAGGGATCCTGAGCCGGGTCAAGCATTCCTCTCCTCCAGCCCATGCTGTGGGTGTACTTCGCTGCCAAAAGGAGTGTTGGTGGTGTTTGTTAACGTCACAGCTCTTGCGTTGCTGCCAGCTGGAGGCTTGTCCCATTGTGACTGAGGGCAATGCGCTCGCCAGAAATGTTTTCTCTTAAAATAAAAATGAAAACAAGAAAAGCACAGGGGTTGGGTTGTGCCGGAGGGCTCCGCGGGGCTGGCAGCGCGGCTTGGAGAGGCAGCACTGTTATGCAAAGCCATGGTTTTAAATCTTTCAGCTGATTTGGAAGGGTGAGGGGCTGAGGTTGAAGAAGGGAGGGAACTATTCAAATAATCCACCTCTCTTCTGTTCCCACTCTTTTTCTGTTTAAAAAGGAGTTTATGTGTTCTAGGGCTGAGTAATGACTGGTTATCTGCAAAGGGGAGTTCCTTTTTGTTGGGGATCTTGGAAAGAGAAGAGATTTGGGCTCAAGGGGTGGTGTGGTTTTGGTCTTTTCTTGTTTAATCCTTACTTGACTGAACCAGTTCTGCTTCTACACTGTGCATGAATGTTTCAGTGAAGGGGGCTTGTGTTATGCACTTGGTACAATGAGAGGGTTGTGTGTTCTAAGCTTGCCCCCTTCCTCTTTCCACTCCTGCTCTTGGCATTGTCTCTCCTGGCTGAGTCTCGAGTTTGGGCTGTCATTAGCTTTCATGGAAGGCCATGAGTAACACTTCTTGTTAGGTACATGAAGGTGCTGTGTGGTTTTCCGTAGCCCAGCACTCACCTGGAGGTGGTTTCAGACCCGAGGAGTTTGTGAATCAGTCTGCTGGGAGATGTCCTGCTGGGCAGATGTGGTCAGGTTCTTCTGGGATCTCTGAGGCCTCTCTGGGGTCACCTCCATCCGGGGAAATGACTTAATTGGTGCTGTGTGAGTGTATCTGTGGTAACTTCAGGTGCCTGTGCCAGTTCCAGGGGCTGGATGCAGGGTGTCTGCAGCAACTTTTTGTCTAGATCAGCCATGTGCTCATTGAGGGCTATGAGGGAAGGCAGCTTTGACAAGACATTGCTAGGCTGGAGTTGCAGCCATTCACATATGCCAGGGTTGATTAAACTGCTGAAGAGTAAGTGCCCTGGAACACGGTGCTGCTGGTACACTGATGGTCCCTGCCTGCCCCCCTGGAGTCATTACAAAGGCATCAGGGAAACATTTGGAGTCAGAAGCTTTATCTTCTGAGGCAGTGACTGCGCCGGCCTTGCCGCAGAGGAGCAGCGTGGACTGCAAAGTCAGGGTGTGATTGTCGCCGAGGTGGATGCTGTGTGCAGGGATGCTGGCACAGGGTGCCCAGAGAAGCTGTGTTCGGGGCTGGATGGGGCTTGGAGCAATGTGCTCTGGTGGAAGGTGTCCCTGCCCGTGAGCTTTAAGGTCCCTTCCAACCCAAAGCAGTCCCATTGTGGCAGGAGTTGTCTCCTTTGCTGGTGCTGCAGCATGGCCAGGAGCTGCTGTTAGGGGCTCTGCACTGGTGGAGGAGCACACACAGCTGAGAGGTGGTCTCCTTTTCCAAAAGGCCTTTCATTCTGTTGACAGGATGGGGCTAACATGGCCATCCCCAGTTTGACCTTACCTCTGCGGCTGCTCGATAGCCGAGGGAATGGCCGAGCCTGGAAGTGGGTGCAGGAGTTCTGGTTTGCAGCCTGTTTTGTCGTTGGTGTCTTTGAAGGCTCCAGCTGGTGTTTCTGGGCAGCCTCACCCATCCCTTGGGAGAAAACATTAGGTCATTCCAACTCCATTTGCAAGGGCACTGAGCAGGGTAGGAGGCAGTGGTTATTTTAAGCTTCTACTGACCAAGGTGGGATTTTAGACCTTAAAAAGAGTTTGTGTTCTGCTGCCTATTAGCTCTGGTTGTCCAAATTCAAGAGTTTATATCATCTGGCGTGGAAGGAGCCAGGCAAGAGGAAATAACTGGCCATGGGAGTATGTTTGTGCAAGTATTTTTGGTGGGTATTTTTGAATCCTTGGGAAAACTTGGCTCTGACAGCCCTGTGAGGTAATGCAGTGTATTGACACACTTCGGGTCGTGCTGAAACCTCTTGATAGTGGAAGAAACACGTGGCAGCTCTCCCTCGCACACCCAATAGCTGCTGGAGGCTTGTGTGTGTATTTATAGTCACGGCTTCCGCTTCCGAGTTTTCTCCTTTCCTGTGTGCAGTGCCTCATTCTGGGAAGTTCAGACTTCTTTGCAAAGAAGATTTGACTCCCAAAGCAATGCGATGGCGCCGGGGCCCGCGGCCGGCTTGCTGTGCTGGCTGTCCAGCCTGCACCCAGCTCCATCAGGGTGAGCTGCGGCTCCTCAGGGAGCCCCCAGCGCTTCCCTGGCTCTGTTTATCTTGTCTGCTCTTGCTGTGAGTGTCCTGGAGCAGGAGTCTTGCTCTGCCGATGTGCACTGCTGTACAGGGTAGGGCCTCATCCTCTCCAGACCTCAGTGGGTGCTGGGATAACAGGAGGAGAGCAGCAGTGCTGATGAAAGTGTCCTTAAATGCTGTTTGACACGCTGCAACTCGAATTCCACCTCTGCCAAAGGCAAGCGTTGTAGGCAATTTAATCCAGAACACAGGGAAATGGCAGGGAGTTGTAGAAATACTGCAGGGAAGAGCCACTGATTCCAGATGCATGGCAGTGTTGGATTGAGAGAAGCTGGAAGTAGTTTGATTCAGGTCTTGTTTGTTTTCTTGGTTTGGGGTTTGGTTGGTTGGGTTTGGGGGTTTTGTTTAGGGCATTTCATTTTAGCAGAGTCTCCTTGATCTGGGAGTGGAAGGAAAGGGTGGAGAAGGGAATGTTTGCGATTAGCTCCTTACATGATAAACATATATGTCAGAGTGACTGATCTATCTATCATAGTGTGATTTCCATCACTTTGATATATTTGGGTGATACGTGGGGGAGAGGAGGCTTGCTTTCCCTGCGAAAGGGATCTGGAGCGCATGTTAATGTTGTTTTCTGTCCTTCTAGTCTCCCCCCTGACAGAGTTTAAAGTCTGTGGGGGAAAGCAGCTTTAGTGCCATCACTGTCATGCCTTTGCATCTTGCAATGTTGCTTGCAGCTGCCATCCTGCAGATAAAACTTGTTTCCTGAGCCAGCGGGACTGCTGCTGGAAAATCTGATGCGTTCCCTTTTCCAGGCGCTGAGGATTCCGCTTTTCCTTGGGAGTGAGGCCCAAGGACCCTTTAGGTGCCCTGAGAGATTGTATGTACGATGTTAAGCAAATAACTTCTCTTCTGCTTGCTGTTTTTTATGGCTTTCCCCTTGTTTAAGGGTGGGTGCTTGGACTCCGTGTTTACTGAAATCCTGGTTTGCTGCGAGATCGGGGTATGTGCCAGCATGTAAACAGCAGTGACCTTGGGATTTGGAGCCCTTATTCAAGGAGCCAGGAAAGGACAAGGTCTGCTGGGATGTGGTTGTGCGTAGCGGAGTGAGCCGCAGGGAAGTGCCATCGGAGCTCTTTGTAGCATGAGCTTTGGAATCCAGCTGAACTTGTTAAGGATGTTCCTTGTCGCAGGAGCTGTGTAGCCCAAAAGAGGAAGAGTTTGCTTCCAGGATCAGGAGGGGAATATTGTTAAACATGTTGCAGTGTAAAGACTATCTCTTATTAATGAAATTTGAAGGGGAGTTCTTACTGGAAGGAATCTCTTGAGCTTCTTTTAATGAAATGTGAGGAGCACCTTTAGCGCTGTCTTTAGGTAGGACAGCGAGTGAAAACAGCAGAGCTTTGGGGGCAGGACCATGGAGAATGTATTTTAAGGCTTTAGTGCAGAGTCTCCTCTCATTCCTTCCTGTCTTTAGCCACCTCTGTAGTGTCTGATTGTGGTCTTCTTGTTCCAGCTTCATTTACACAGTACCAAAGTGTCAGCAGCACAGACTGTGTGCTGCCAGAATAAGGCTTATTGCACCCATGTAATAATGGAGTGGAGATCCAAGACTAACCAGCATGCAGTGGAAGAGAGTGAAGTAAATCTTCCCACCTACTCCATGAAATGAATATTTTCTGCCCTGGGAACTTGGATGTTGTTTCTCTTCTGTTGGCTTCTCTAAGTTACGTCTCCATGAGCAGCGGGCTCCTCCTCTTCCACAGATCACCCTGTGATCCCTGGTTTCACTCTGTTGCAGCAGGAGGGCAGGTGGCACGAGGAGCTGGTAGATGCCGACTGGGTTTTAAACGTTCCTAGTTTCAGAGATTAAATACTGTACCAGACTTTCTGATTTGAGGTGGTTTTAACCTCCTGCCTCTGAGCTAAGACAGCTCATCTGCCTCTCGTTATTCAAGCTTTTGTATTTGAAGCAATATGTAGAATATGTCAGAGCTTGTAGCTCTCATGGTAGCAGTTAAAGAAGGGGAGGGGGTGATTGTGAGTGCCACGGGCTGCTTGACAGTTAATACTCCCCCAGCTTCTGCTCGGAATTCTGAGTGGGTTTGCACCATTTGCCTTCCATCTCATTTTGCTGCAGTAGTGGTTAACCTCAGCAGGACACTCCCATATTATTATTATTTTCTTTCAGGAAAATTGCCCAAAGCAAATGAAGTTCAAGTCATATCAGGCAGCGCTTTTGAGCCCGTCAGGGGAATTCCTCTGCACGGGGCACTGCTGGGGATGGAGGAAACGCACCAGCCTTGGTTAGAGAGGGGTAAATCAGGAGAGGTGTCTCCTCCCACAGCCAGCCAAGGCTGGGAAATACGATGGTTCAAGAGGGTGGTAGTTGCCCTCCTCTTCCTCTTGCACAGCTTCTGCTGACATTGCCAGAGGAGATAGTGAGGAATATGAACTGTGGTGCTACCAAAGCACGAGGTTAAGATGTGCACTACCAGCCAGCTTTGGTTTCACTCCTTCAATAAAGTAATCTGCCCCCCAAAACTCCTCTTCATCATCTTTTCTTTCTTTGTTTCTGGTCCCTTGTGTTACCATTATTGTGTGTTGCTCTGGAGATGGTTCTGTACGTCTGACCATGCTGTGGCAGGTAGGTTGAGTCACTTTGGAAAGCAACCGGGATCCTTTAGGGCTGAAAGGCTGCATGAATGAGGGGGATTTTCTGCTTTTGTGTTTATACTTTGTGCAAGTCTGTGTCTGTTTGTACTTCTGGTTCTGGCTAATGATGGTTTCAAGCTTTTTTAAGGGGTGTTTTACACAACAAGGTCGGTGCATGCCCTCTTCTCCGGTTTTTAGCGTTCAGGTAGTGCTGCGGTGGCTGAGTGTTCCTAATCAAACGTGGAATGCTGCACAGGGGTGCAGGTGGTTTGGGTGATGCATATTTCCATTACTGTTAAGCTGGATTCTCATTTCAGTGGTCAGGTTTCCATGTCCTGAATTGGTTTTGGCGATAGGAAATGCTTACTAGAAAAAGTGATTTGCTGTACATTTCTCTTCCCCCTAAAGGAAGATTGAACACTGAGTCCTGCTCTCCTAATCTGAATTGCTCTGTGAAAGCTTAATTTTAGAGTATGCTCCTGAACAAAATTTGCTGTTCCCCACTGGCAGGCAGTTTTGAAAGCGTATCTATAACATACACACAGGATGGTGAGGGGGAGTCATTTTAACCTCTGCCAAGAGGGAAAACACAACAGTTGGGAGAGGCACAATGTAATGATAAATATTTTATTGACATGTTCCAAACATATTGGATGTAAATTTACACTCTCTGAGGGTTTTTTGAAGTTTCCCTGTGAATTTTTACATTCCTGTTAATCTGTGTTCATTGAAGTGGCTGTAAAGCAGCAAACCTCAAGCCAATCCTTCTCCAGCAAAGGGACCTGTGTGAGCTGTGATGGTGATGGGAACCCCCTCAGAGCAGCCCTGCTGTGAGCTGGGCTTGCTCCTCTTCTGCTTGTGAGGTGCTGGCACATGGAAGGAGTACATGGAAACCTGCTTGGCTTGGTTCTTCCCACAGTGCAGGGGAGAGAAAACCCACCTTTGCGTGAGCGAAGGATGTGGGGCAATAGGGATAGAAAACTCTTCCCCAGCTCCTAAAGAGGGCTGGGGCCTCCAGTGCAATGGTAAGTTGGGTTTCTTGTGTAACCTTAACTCAGTTCTTGAGTAGCTGTGGAGAAGCAAAACAGCCTGCAGCAGGAGCAGACATTGATCCCTCTGCTCCATGTCCCCAAGCACATGGGATTCTCATACCCTGTGTTCCCTTCATAGCTCGGGAACAGAAAACTTGGGGTAGGAGGAGTGTAGAAGAGCTCCCAGTGGTGCCTGGATGGCGAAGTGATGCTGGCTGGGGGGCTGGTTCCTGGGAATTCTCCCCCTCCCATCGCCAAGGAGCAGATGTTTTTGATGCAGTCTGCAGCTTGCTGTGGTGGTTGTACTAGGCTTTTAGAGAGGTGTCGTTCGGAGTTTCTCAGCCTCCTGACTTGAAGGTTCTCCATTAGATATGCAGTACCAGTTTTGACTCTCGCAGCATTGTGCTGCCTGTCCTCGGCTGTTGGCTTTCTAATTGGGGATCGTTAGAAAAAAAAGGAAGCCCAGGTTTGGATCTACAATTTGGCTGCAAAAGGTTATACAGCGCTTACTCCACTGCAGTTGTACAATTCCTTTGCTGGATTATTTTGAGGCTTTTGTGATTTTTAGTCTGTCTAATTAGATTTCTGGGGCTTGGAAGCCTCTGCTCTGACAGAGCCCAACTGGCAGAGTTAGCGAAGGCTTTGATGCCATGAGGAATCCAGAGGCAATAATGATGTCTGTGTTTCAGTAGTTAACTGCAGGGGTTTGCAAGAACAAGTGACTCGAGCTCTGGCTTTCCAGCTGAAAGTGGCCCGGTGGCAGCGATTGCTCTGCTGCATTGGTTGTAACACTGGAGGGATGGTATGTGTGTTTGTGTGTTCATTCTTTCATAGACTTTCCAGGAGTCAAATCTCCCATTCCAATCCAAGGTTAGGAAAATAGCCTTTTAAAAACAAACAGAAGAGGCTTATCTGCTGCAGTGAATCTCCCTTCTGGAGCCTCAGCCTAAGTGAGGCGGTGCTAGCTCTGCTTGAAAGATGCTTCTTCAGAAATGAAGAGCTTGGGGGAGTGAATAAATCCCTGGAGGTGCCTTAGACCTGGTGCAGGGGTTGTTGAACTCACCCTGTCTGCGGCCTTCCGCATCCTCAGATTTCAGTCTCATCCCCTCCAGAGAGCAGGGTGTGGAGATCAAGAATTGAGTAATGCTTCCAGGAGGGTGCTTGCAGGCTGGGGCGCCTGATGCTGCTTTGTTCAATGTGCCTTTTCTGATGTTTGCTGGGTTGTCACAGGAGGCAGGCAGGAAATCAGTGTAAATGTGTCTCATCCTTCATTTAGTGGCATGCCATGCAGGAGATGTATCCGGTGATAACCCATTTGTTCCTGTTGTACATAGTTTATTCTGAAGCTTTTTGAGCCAATGTTTTGGAGCCTTCCCCTCCCCTGCACTCTCTTAGTGACAGCATCACCTCTGCTGCCAGCTCCTGCTGCCAGCCCTCATGGGATAGCACTGTGGGAGCCCTTGGAAGTGTCCTGCTGTGCTTTTCCTGCTGCCCAAAGTGAAGTTCCGAGCGTGTGAATGGCCCTGACTGTACTGGGAGTATAGACACTGTTACTATGGAGGCTGTTCTTTGCCAGCTGCTAACAGTGACACAGGTACTGTCAGAGTCCTACACTTGTCTTCTTACCTGCCTTATTTTGGTGGGGTTTTTCTCCATTGTCTCTCGTTGGATTGGCTGTTGGATGAGATGGTGGTGGTTACGGTCTCCAGCTCTGCCGTTCAGAAGGAGGACCTTCTGGGTAATCACAGAAGAACAAAACAATTAAACTTGCCAATAGCCCCAGGAAATACGGCTTGGAGGAAGCAGGAAGCACAAAGCATCTTTACCTACAACCTGCATTAGAAACGCTCTGCATCATGCCGTGTCTGCTCACGTGGCCCTGTTGAGGAAGTGAGTTCGTATGCAAACACCAAGGAATGCAGTTCACAAGTCCATAGCTCACCAAATAAAATGCCTTTAAAAACTCTGTTGAGGAGGATAAAGGGAAAGATCAAAAGGAGCCGACCTTTTGTCATCTCCTAACAAGCCAAACGCTCTTCCCAACTGTTAGCTATGGAAATTATCCCTCTTACAGAAAGGAGTGTGGTCCTCCCAGCATTGTGTATAACTTCTTCTGACCTGAAAGCAGGAAGCCTTTATGCACATGGACTTTTTTTCCTCCTGCATCTGCTTTTATCTTGCTTAGCTCACCTGGCTTGGGCCTGTCTGGTGGTATGTGCAAATGTGCCAGTGCAGATGTGATAGGACTTGAAAAGAGCTGAAGATTAGCTGAGCAATGCTTTTTTCCCTCTTTTGCCATTTTAATCTTGGTTAAACCTCTTAGTCAGAGGGTGATTTCCATTTCATCTTGAGTTACTCTGGGCTTCCATGGCTCCTTTCAAGCTATAGCTTGCCTCCTTAAACTTCTGATGTAACCTCTATTAATGTGAGGAGCCGTACCTACTGCTGGGTGTATAAATATGTTCTCTTCTTTGCCTTCCTTTGTCGGTGGCTTGAGTTTGGTATGAGCAGGAACAGGAAAGTTTATGCTTGTTTCAAGGGGAAGGCAACAAATGTTTGTCTGTGATTAAAGCAGAACTTACGGGGATATACAATGGAAACTATTCCTGGCTGTTTAGAAGCTGATGTACAGGAGTAAGCCAAGAGGAAGAGAGATGAGTGTACCGAGTTCACTTTTTCTTCCTAAGTCAGACTTCTGGGCCTTTCCTGGTCCTGAACTGTGGCATCCTTTCACTAAGCAAATGCCTTTTCTTTGCGTGTGTCTACTATTTACTATGGCTTCATGATGTGCAACCAAAGGGATGTGAAAAGCACCAGCCCTACTTGCAATGTGCTCCCTCAGTGGAGCCACAGAAAGTGATGTTTTTATTCTGACTTGGTTGGTACTGGAAGGGAGCTGGTTCTGTAGGAAGTGGGGATTCGTGTATGTGCCTTACATGGCTTTGGCAAGTGTATTTCAACACTTCTAGAATGCTACAGCCAATCTGAGAGCAAGTCTGAAGGCATACTTGGCATGAAGCTGTAGCAAGTCTGCTGCTGCAGCAAACCTGTGACTAAACCTGGTTCTTTGATAAAGGCATCAATTGTATACTGTTTTCCTCCTCTCCTTGCATCAGGGAAGTGCAGGTAGCTGGTGAGCTGGCTGCAGCCTCACAAACAGCCCCCAGGGTGGCTGGTAACCCTTTCCAGGCCAGACCTGGTGGGAAGTACTTTTCATCTGCAAATGGTAGTCCATGCGTGACCTGGTGGCCTCATTCCTTGGCTTTGGCAGCCCATGGCCTCTCCTTCAGAGCACAGAAATGCCTCTTGATTTCCTGACTGAGCTGCTTGCTCCTGAGGAAAACCGAGTGTGTCTGTAAGGCTCATTTGGTAACAAACCCCGTGAAGCCTTAGTGCTGTTTGGTTCACCCTGGGTTAGGATCCTTTAACTTGAGCCAGCTTTCTTCTGTCTTGTTGGGAGCTTGCCTTTGAGTCTAGGAATTTAGGACCCTCTGCCACTGCAGAGTGGGCTTTACACTGATCTTTGAGAGGGGGTATGTCAGTTACATCTGCCTCTGCTTTCTTAGATACTTTGCCTTTGAGTTCTTAATGTTGTTCAGTCTGCTGACGCCAGATACATCCCTGTGCGCCCTGGACAGGAGCATTCCCAGAATGATTTGCTGTTCCTTGCAATGGCAGCTTCAGGCTGTTGCTGGACTGACAAAAGCCCTTCATTATTTAGTGGAAACCACTGTAGTTAACATCATACCAGCTAAAGCTGGGCTGTGTTTAGGGGACTGTATGTTGGAAAACTGAAGGTGTTCAAGAGCTTCTATTGCTTTCTTCGAATCTACCAGCCCTCTCCTTCATGCTCTTTACATGAAGGAGAAATAGTCCTGTAAAGCTTCTGGGATCTGCAGAGCAATGTTCCTATTGTGGAGCTCATGTGGACCATTCCCAGATGGATAAAATACTAAATGCATGGAGAGTGTTTTAGAGTGAGAAAAATACTTTGTGCGTCTCATATTTAATGCTTTCAGTGTCTTAATGAGAACTAGCATCACCTTGTGATGGATGAGGCTGAGCTGATGGAGAATTGCAAGAGGCAAGAGCTGCCCTGTTTGCACCTCATCTGCCCCAACACTCTGCAGGCCTGCCAGTGCAGCAGGACCCTCCAGTGTCCTCCTCGTGATCCCTTTGAGTGCAGCCTCGCTCAGCGCCGGGTTCGAGCTGCAGAGCCCAAGGTTAGCGCAGCTCTCCCAAATCAGCCGTGGCTCCCTCCCACACTTCACATCTGAGCAGCAGCCTCCAATTATGGCCCAAAGACGCTGCAAGAGCCTCACTGAAGGGTCATTACTTTGTCACCAAGGTGACAGTTTATCTGCCAGTTGTCTGGAGTGCAGCAGGGCACTTCGCATACAGCTGACGTGGTTAGACACGTTTTAGTGAACAAACGGGAAACCTCTATCCATGGTCCTTGCCCATCTGAAAAACCAGTGCCCAACGGTTACATCTGTGATGAGGCTGCTTTGAATTGGTTAATTCTGCAGCAGTTGTCTGCTTTGTCCCTTTTCTGCTTGAAAAAGGGGGATGTGAAGAGACATGTCCTGATTTGGAAACGTGAATCTTCAGAAGGCGCTGGGGGAGATAGGGAAGTGCTGTTCCTGTTTCTCAGATAGGTAAACTGAGATGTGGCACAGTGACTTGTGCAGAGCTGCCAGAGGCCACCCAGGGACCTCCTCTTAGACTGAAACCAGGTTTCTATGTTTATATTAATGTATATTTGTAATACCTCCCTTTAGGATGGTTCTCCAGACCGTCCACTGTGGATCTACACTG
>JAOEHX010024311.1:0-22640 GCA_025448015.1 Bolborhynchus lineola | reverse complement strand
TTCCAATATCTGAAGGGGGCCTATAAGGATGCTGGGGAGGGACTCTTCGTTAGGGACTGTAGTGATAGGACAAGGGGAAATGGATTCAAACTTAAACAGGGGAAATTTAGATTGGATATGAGGAATAAATTCTTTACTGTAAGGGTGGTGAGGCAGTGGAATGGGTTGCCCAGGGAAGTTGTGAATGCTCCATCGCCGGCGGTGTTCAAGGTTGGGTTGGACAGAGACTGAGGTGGCATGGTTTAGTGGGAGGTGTCCCTGACCATGTCAGGGGTGTTGGAACTAGATGATCTAAAGGTCCTTTCCAACCCTAACTATTCTATGATTCTATGATCAACAGCCACCTTACTACAAGCTCCCTTCATGTCTCCCCTTAGCTTCAGTGAGCATATTACAAAGACTGGCTAATGGGAATCATATTGACATTATGTTATAATTGAACTGTGTATTGCAATTTCTGCATTTTGCTGTGTGACACGTTCATATTTTTTCCATGAGATATATGGAAGTATCTTATTAATGTACACATTCACAGCAAGTGTGTGTGCTTGTGTTTGTGTGTTTATATGTGCATATAACTTTTTCAGAGATAATAAAATTAAGTTCTCCATTCCTAATAAGAGTATCAGTTGATCAGCAAATACAGTTCATACTGAATATTTATAAACCAATTTTCTCTGTAACAGAGTTTTAGCATGAAGGTAAACATCGAACAGACTTGTGCTGGACAGAAATAAGGCAAAATACTTCACCTTGGAAATGACAGTCAAGAAACTTTAAAATACTAATATATATTCTTTTACTACATTAAGAATTTCTCCCTTGTTCCTTTAGGTGGAGGCTGGTAAAGTTGCTCTACAATAACGTACCTCATCAGTGTTCAGATAATCCTGTGTAAATCTTAGTAAAGAATTTGTTCAGTTAAATGCTCAAGAGAGAAAAACAAAACAAAACCCTTATGTGTACATTCACTCTTTGGTTTTGTAACATCCATACAGTAAGACTTGAGTACTACATTAGAGACATCTTTTAGTCACTGTACCTTCCTTTCACTTCTTAGCAGTGCTACTAAAAACTGCAAAGGAGTAATACAGCACCACCTCTCTGAGGGCTCTAAGGGGCTGCAGCCATTCTACCAGTTAGCACTTAAGAGGGTATAGTGTAGCAGGACAACTCCTCCTCTCCTAAGCTGCATGATATTGTTCCTTTATGGTCATCTGGAAGCAGACTGGCAGATGGCTAGACATGGAAAGACCTAAAGCAATTGAACAAATATTGGACAAGATAAAATATTGCCAGGTCACATGTACTTCTGATTATTTTTAGCTGATGTAAAAAAGGAAAAAAAAAAAGTAGAAAAAGAAAATAAAAAATTACTCTCTCACTCTCTCCCAGGATGCTTTTTTTTTTTTTTTTTTTTTTTTTTTTTGCTTTTCTTTAAAACAAACTAATAACATTTGGAAAAAAAAAATCAGCTTCACATATAGCCACTGCTAGAAGTACGTCTGTATTCTATTGTACAAAAAGAAATTGTGTGATAGGGAATGAATACAGGGACTGATTTGAATACTACACTGTCATGGGATCAAAAGAGATGAGCATCATATTCTCTCCTAGAGTGTGACTTCTGTTTGAGTACTGCACAGTAGCTATAGACAACTTACAATTACCAACTGTGATGTCTACTGTGATTGACTCTTAAGTGTTGTAACACAGTGTAATAGAGACAATAGACTTATTTTGTTGCTAAACATAAGGCATACTTTGCTTGGATAGAATTTCCTTTCACAAGACAGTTAAGTAATGATTCCTGTGAAGGAAAAAAAGCCAGCCAAGTTGTTTTCTCTCCCTGTCTACATCTGCTTCCGGCTGCTGACCTACATCCAGAAGATTAAACTGTTCCTCACCTTTTACTAAAAGCAACTGTAGCAAGAGTACATACTCGGAAAAAAAAACTCAGGTGCCTGAATGGGACTGCAGCAAATATCCACTCTTTGTTTTTTGTGCTGTGTGTCACAGAGGATGCTTGCTTTGTCCCTCATGAATCACTCGGAACATTGTAGTGGTTCAACTGTAATTGGTCTCAGGTTACAGTGGACCTCATTCAATTTATGAGTACTTCTGCCAAACAGGATTCCTATTGCAGTTCTACCACTTAGTGAATGGAGAAAGTAAGAAAATACTTTTCCCTGTGAAGTTTCTGGCCTTGAGATTTAATTTACTATGAGAGGGAGCTGTATGCATGAAACTTCTGGTACAATTTTAAATATATATTTTAGATTTCATGACTTGTTTTTCTGATAAAAATGTTTTGATGATCAGAGATAAAAATAATCTTTCAGAATAACTGACAATATAATTGAACACTGAAATTTCCTTTTATATTTTTTAGGAAAGATTGCTCTTTGTATGTTTAGCCTCTATTAATGAACATTTAATGAATAGGTCATACTACAAATTAAGAAATCTATTTGTATTTTTGCAGCTAAATATTAATTACAAGAATATTCATAAGCTGGAAAAAGAAAGTGTAACTGTTTGCTTTTTAGTTCTTCTAATTTACACAAGCAATGCAAAAGTAATTGAACTGCTATTAATAGACTAATATAATGTATAATAAAGCATTTTATTGGTGTTTAGCAAGATAATTAGAGCAAGTAAATTAGATATTAACAAAGTTAGTAAAAGAGTGTATTTACAGACTGATACCATATTTATTTACTTAACATTAGGATTACTAACATTAATTGAATGCTTAATTAGCAGAAATAATATATACATGTGGGCCACTGAGCAGAATCACCAGGCTGAGAAAATTAACAGCATAATTCTCAATAGAAGACTTTCTTGGCTGGGATTTCTATCACATGCTTTTACATTTTAAGGTTCTAACCCTACTGGAACTGTTAGTCTTAACTGGCATTTTTACTAGCAAACATTTTTAAGCAGAAGTAGTCATAGCTGTAAATGTCTTAGTTCTAGGTTATAACCTGCAGAAGTTTGTGTATTGAAGTAGAAGTAATTTGGTATATTTAAAAGTTCCAACTGGCTTCAGCTGAGAATATTAAAAAATGGATAATGGGTGAAAGATATAACTATGATTTTTCACATATTTTTTAAAAAACAAAATAAATTGTAGCAAACAAAAATTTGTGAATTCACAATACATGCACTAGTGAGAAGTAGTTGCAACCTTCAAAACAGCTTTGTATTTATAGATTATTTCTAAGCATCAGCTTGCTTACTGATACTTACATGATGAGCCACTAGAAAAAAAACAAGTTCTACTCAGATTTTTTTTTGATGGGATCCCTCTCATGTTCTACAAGCCTTCATTTTATTTTTTTTTTTTGTCAAAATGCTTTTTTTTCTCCTTTATTTCACTTTATTGCATTGTCCCCTTGTTTATCTTTACTGATTAATCACTTACATTGCATTTAGAGAAAAGGGCTTTCTGTTACTGTTTGAAAAGTAATTAGCAGAAGAAAGATGTAGCGTTTTACTCAATTCTTTCAAAGCATATTAATATGCAGTAAGAACTTTGTCTCATCATGAGGCTTCCAAGATCTAAAATTATTTTCTCAAAGATAATTGCTTCCCAAAGCATTACCAAATTTTTACCTCTAAATTGGAGAGAGATGGCATTGATGGGTAGACTATTAAATGGATAAACTATTGGCTGAATGGCTGTGGTCAAGGGATTACAGTCACTGTCACAATGTCCAAGAAAAAAGCAGCAATGAATGATGTCCCTCAAGCAACTGCACTGGGACTGGTACTGTTCAGTGTCTGCATCAATGACATAAACAGTGGATTGAGTGCACTCTCAGCAAGTTTGCTGACATCACCAAGCTGTGTGGTAAAGTTGATATGCTCAAGAGAAGAGATGCCGTCCAGAGGAACCTTGTCAGCCTTGAGAATTGGACCCATGCAAACCTTGTGAGGTTTAACAAGGCCAAGTGCAAGCTCCTGCACCTGGACTGGGGCAAACTTTGGTGTGAATGCAGTCTGGTATCTCAAGTCACAAAATCTGAATGAAAGTTTTTTCTAGTAGTATATCATGTATGTAACAGTAAGAAAGCTAATGTTTAGAATTGACCTACACATTCAAAGCTACTTTAAAGGTTGTAACTGTATTTTAATGGTGTTTCCTCCACGTTCTCCACTATCAACAATAGTCGATATTAAGGCTACCTGTCAGAATGCCAGAAGTGTTACTACTTTAATAACATACATCATGATATATATTATTCTTTCTTTCCAGTTATTAGGTGTTATGAAATACCAGTATACAGTTCAGTTTTTCAAGTATTCTAGATCTGTTCTTATTATTTGAAAAAGAAATGTGCTACAGTCAAATTTGTTCTTTTCCAGAAACTTCAGTTTGTTAGACCCTGTAAGTATATGTACTGATGATTGTGACACATATTGCACTGGGCTAATTTAAATTCACTTCACTCTTTTTAATGCACATAGAAAAAAATCGAGCATATTTATATCTGTCTTGAAAATGTGCAGTTTTCTCATGGTTGACTTGAAGAGCTGATTACTTTTGTAACAGTGGAGTCATCTGTGCGTTACTGTTTTGTTCCATCATCTACACAGCTATAAGATTTCCTTAAGGTTGACTTATGGTTATACCTTTGAGTAACTCATTGGCTTTTAAATTAAAGTGCGTGAAAGGTTAAGCCAGAGTCTGAGGGGAAGGTTAAGAAGCTCTTAAGGGTTTTTTTTTTTTCCTCATTTTGTTTGTTGGGTGTTGATCCTTGAGCAATTCTGAATCTACGTCTAAGCTAATGAAAGGACACATGGGAAAAATCTGATGGGTTTTGTTAAATGTTGAAGATTCTAACATCTCAGAAAGCTGCAAAACCACATTGATACCACTGTTTTAGAACTTTATCTGTTTCCCTTTATTATCCACATAAAGCTGTGGTAAAATATTTTTCTTTTCTAAAGTTTAGCAATTAATAAGATGTTTTCAGAAAATTAGCTTTTATATTAAAAAAAAAATCTGCAATAATTGCCCTTAAAAATGTTTATTAGTGAAGCAGATACCTCAGTTCATATTTTATTAATTTCAGTTGCATGTTGCATTAATGAACAACACTACTAGGCAGATTTTCAGTGTTCTATCCAGATGCAAGAAGTAAGATTTAAAGATATGAATAAATTATAAAATAGATTGTCTAATTTGGGTCAGGTGTCCTGTCTCTGCTTCCTCACGGCTTTCCCTCCTCCTTGGCAGAACATGAGACTCAGAAAGTCCGTGGTCAGCATAAACATTACTTAGCAACAACTAAAAACATTGGTGTTATCAGCATTGTTCTCAGATTGAAAGTGGAAAAACACAGCCCTGCACCAGCTATTAAGAAAGAGAAAAACGATTGCTGTAGCTGAACCCAGGACAGGTCATTAGAATGTCTTATGTCCACATTCTATGCCTGTTTACACAAAAACATACATGTGTATGCTTATCTGTAATTATACACATATATGTGCTCTTCAAGTCCTTCAGAGTGAAAGGAGCATCTGGATGACAGTTTTAGCTGTATAGTTTAGTTTCAGGTATTCCTGAGAGGAGCAGGGAATTGGATTCAATGATTCTTATGGATCCCTTGCAACTTGAGATATCCTATGATTCTATTCTATATTGAGACAAGGGGACACAAAATGACAAAATGAAATATATAAACCTTTAGAATCAATTTTAAGTAATGTTAAGTTTGATGGCTTTGTAACAGTAGCAATGGAAAATTACTGAGGTGCATGATTCACATAAAAAAAAAGAGTACAGCTAGAGAACTCATTGAGAATTCCTGTACAAGATAAACAGTTGTAGTTTTAGGCTTTTATGACCTTAGTACAAAATGAGTGTAAGAAAAACAGGCTAGAAGAACAGGACATCAGGCTAAGGAGCATCTTCAATGGCAGGGGTCCAGGATGGGCTGCAGTTAACTGATAAGTAGAAGGACAGGATGATTGTTATGTCTATAGTGTTAACAAACCAATGAAGCTGGTATAAGCATCTACTGCCTGTGCTCTGAAGGCTGCCAGAAGTGATGAAGAAGTAAACGACCCTCAGATACCACCACCACATTTTTGTACACATGCAGGGAACTTTCTTGAAAATTATGTAATCCATATGTAGCCTCATGAATAGGTATGTGTGCCCAGCAGCTATATAAGGACAGCTTGTGCAACAATACGGAGTCACACATTAGGAGGAGCTATTGCCTGTGTCTCCCAGCCCCACAGTAGAGAATACCTGCTTGTCAACTTAAAACTTCTCTGGCAAGTTTGTTCCTGGAGTTTTCTCCGAATCAATGTACACACCTGTATAAAAGAATGTATGCACAAAAGTTATCCAGATGATTACAGTGCATGACCCAAAGAATACTGGATTTAATTTCTGGTAGTTTTTCCAAGTTTCCAGCTTGCAGGGTTGGGGAAAAAAAGAAAAAAAGAAAAAAATAAAGGCAAAAAAAAATTCTTGTACCACATACTGTAATGAAAACAAGATCATTGCAAATTGCAGTTCCAACCCTAGAGGATTTAGGAATACATCTAGGGAGGTTAGCATTTTGCATTCCTATTTCTAACAGCTTCAATCTCAAAGTATCCCAGATGGTTCACAAGCTATTAAGACAATCAAGAGAACAGTCCCAAATGCAAAACAAAAACAGGCCTCTGCAAAACTGTTGCTTTAGTCTAAGATCACAGTATATTTTTTCATGAAGTCAAAAGCAATAGCAGTTCTTGAAACTTTAGTTTAGGCCATTCATTAGATTTCATAATGCATTTCTTTACTACCCTGTCTTCATAAGTTTCATAAAATGGTAAAGCTTTTAACCTTGTCTTAAATCTTACTTATCACAGTAAAAATCTGTATATCAAATGTTACTTTATAGCTTGCTGTTTTGTACCTTCTACATGTCAGGATCTGGAAAACCTCATGTAGCATATATAACACATGTGAAAATGTTACCTTGTGTCTCTCAGAATAGTCAAACTGTCTTTGTTGTTATTTTTTGGGTAATATTAAAAGAATATCTGTGAGAAATTGTTCAATATTTAGAGGATATTTGAAATAAAACTGTCTTTATTTGGATGATATTATCCAAATCCAATTTATGCCACAGGTATTCTCGTTGTATGCCTCTAATTGATGTCTTTTAATGGATATTTTTCCTCTTCTTTTTTATTTTTCTTTTAATTTTGTTATATTACTTACTACACTGACAGAGTACCAGAAATGAAATATCTCTCCTCTTGCTAATAACTAACTGTGCAGATGAATCTGTTTCTTAGAACTCAGCTACTCCAGTTATTCTCAGATGTGGGACTGCAATAGCTTACACTGGTTTTCCCGGCAGAGTTTCAGCAGAACTTCAGGGAAGCCTGCAAGTTCTGATAAAAATCTACTTAAGAAAAAAAAAAAAAAAAAAAAAAAAAGAGTATTCAATTAAATTATGGGTCATGCAACAGAAATAAATAAACGAGAGATACAAACAAAAGTGAAAAATCACTCATGGTTACATAGAATATATTTGGTAAAATTTCACACAAGTTTCAAGGTCGAGTACATAAGAATGACAAAAATCAGATGCTGTATGCAAATCCAGTATGCTTGCATTCTTGACACAAATATCATGATGTTGAATTTAATTACGGGACCAAATAATCTCTTACTAAAGCTTTTTGTTATTGTTGCATCCATGACTTCATGCTTTATATACTGCACTTTACACCCTTCTTCAGAAATGGAAGTTTCTTCTGCTTGTACATTTTGTGTTACCATGACAGTATGCATATGCTTCACAATTATTTTCAAAACCGTTTTGTGAATAGAGAAAAACTATTGTCCCATTTTATAAATGAGATAATATAAAAATATTTGACTAACCTTGATTCTCAATGTGAGTATTTCAGGTTGTTTAGTTCATAGAATCATAGTTGTATACAATATCACCATCTCCCATTTACCTTAATCATTTTACTCCACAAGTTTCCAAATTCAGCTTACCCTTACACACTTCTGTATCCTCAGTAATTTTCTCCACACCTTCCAATTTTTTTAATTACTTTTCTCATTAATCAGTATATAAAACCAAGTGTGAACAGCATGAAACTAACTCAATCTAATTTTGTCCTATATTAGTTCGATAACTAATCAGAGTCATAATTAATGAAGAGAGATAGAACTCATCAGAAGGAGATTTGAACTGTCTTTTTAAAACATTTTTGTTAGAACAACATAAATTATGTTAGAGAAGCACCTGAATCTAATGGACCTTAAAGAAATCCTGGAAAGCTTGGTTAAATTATCCCTAAATATAGTATACAAGCTCTAACTTTATTAGAAATCATGGAAATTTTCAGACTTACCAGAATTATTCAGACTTACCAGAATGCATTCAGTTAGACATTTTTTAAAAAAATAATAAATGCTTAGAACATAAAATGATAAGTTAGGTAGTTTTATTAACACAGTGTTTTCCCATTTCATAAAACTTATATTAAAAAAAAGACCAAAAAAACCCCAAAAAAACCAGCATGCTATATTTATTGCCATAGTGCAATTTTTTTAAAAAATATAATTCCATCAATTGCTTGCTACTTTTTTCTGCTGTATTTATGAAATTGATGCGATTTTGTTCAGTTCATCTAATCCTGTAAAACTGTCATTATCCCGTTTAATATAGGCTTAGATTGTATTAGTTCAATAAATGTTTCACGTCATTAAAAATCTCTATGTTCTCACTGGTATACCAATGTACAAATGAAAAACTCAGTATTTAGAATTAAAATGTGTAAATAAGCAGTAAAATAACTATGAAGTTGTAATATATTACTCTGTGGTGGCTCACATCTTTTAAATGAACACATATTCAGTAATGAAAGCAAATATCAAGAACAAACAAAATAAAATTAAGAGGACAATGAGTTTGGGGAAATAAATCTAATTGCATTTCCAACCAAATCTATGAAAAGCAGCTGTAATGATTATGACATATATTGGAAATGAAGTGCTTTGCTAAATCTCAAGACACCGTCAACAACTTGAAATGTGAGCAACCATGCCAAGTTAATTTAGCAAAATCATTCCCTTTCTAATCTTAAAAAAAAAAAAAAGAACATTAACCCCTGATAACCACAGAAAACATTAAATATGCAAAGGCAAATTATAAAAGTTAAATGAGACCCTTAACATATGTGGTCAGCTCCATCTACACAGTTGCAAAACCTTACACAGGAAAAAAAAAATATATAGGTCTGTATAACAAAGTTTCTCTTTCAAGGTTTCCAACCTAGAAATATTGTTAATCTGTCCCAATATTCACATTCCAAGTGTGATGTACGATAAGATGAAAGTTTTATGAAAAGCTTATTAGAAAAGGAAATACAGTCTCGTGGCAAAATGCTGCTTTGGTACTGGATCCCCTGCAGATGGCAGACAGGTGGGACTACTTCTCACATAGTGAAAGAGACATTCATAGCATTCTTTACCCACCAGGAGATGCCTATGTCTCTTCAGTCTCTCCATCCTTATTAGAAAGACAAGAGAAGATTCATTTTGACCATGAATTAAAGAATTAGTTAGATAATTAATTCAAACTTCCCAAGTGTGGTCTAATAAAATACAACGATCTAGTCTTAAACACTACATTTGTATAACACAGCCATACTTCTTCTAAGCATGAGAAAACAGAAGACAACTGGTATAAAGTGTACAATTTTATGCAACTTAGCAATATCTTTAATTTTGAATAGTGATTTATATTTTTCTCGGTTTGATTAATTGATTGCTGTATTGTAAAAATTATTAGCTGTTTACTCAGGAATAGCTATCCAGTAGCTTTGTGGCTGAAGTAATTATGCTTTCAGCAGCAGGTCACAGAATAGTTTGCAATGGAGGTTGACCTAGCACTTACAGATATAGAAAGTGGAATACATTTTTCCTAAAGTGACTCTGTACTATAGTGGGAGGGCCTGGAAGTTCTCCTGAATTCCCTGAAAGAGATCACTGATCTCAATATATGAAATTAAGTACACTTCCAGAGTAGCATTTGACAGGATAAATGAAAAACAAAAAAAATGTGCTACTATGATAAAATTTGACTACATAGCTTGTCTTAATTCTGCCTTTTCCCAGTTTATGAGCATTTTACTTTTTAATCTGAACACTGCTCCCACATAAAATCAGCTACACATTCATTTATTGACAAGCATGTTGATATCCTAAGAAAACTTACAGCATTATTTGCTTATGAATGGGTTAAAACATTAAGTACATGTCAAAAGAACTGAAGTATGTATGCTTAGCATAGTCTGCAGATCAATAAGGCATGTGAATACTGTACAGAAGTAGTAAGCAAGAATTTATAACAAGAGAACTGATTAAGACTGCGGTGAAGCTAGAAGAAATTGTTTCTTGAGTGAGAAGTAGAAGGCCACAAAAGAAAAAAAAAAAAAATATGGATCTTTCTCTCCTGTCATTTATATTGGTTTACAGTGCTTTGATAATAATTCCTAACTAAACCATCATAAGGGAAAAAAGGATTGTGGCCTGTGAATATTACCATTCATCCCTCTTGTCTGTAGAGTGGGAAGCTTCATATTTAGCACTTACATGCAATAAAAGGTTCCATAATATGTACAATATAGGCATATTCTCCTTTATAATGTTTTCTAGCAGTAAGATAGCTACATACTCACATATTTTCACCAGAACTGGACCATACTCAATAGTGTTAATGGTAATACTAACAAATTATGAAGATTCTTACTAAACTTTCTAATTTACCATTAAATTTGATATCAATGTTTTCTGTTTTCTCGTGCTTAGAAGACAGACAGAATACTAGATGACTATTTTATAAATTCACTACGAAGTACATCAAGCAGCTCAGAATCTTACTGGATTGTTTTGTTAATTTTGTTTTATTTCAGGGAAGTTTTCGTGTTTCTTGTACTTTCTTAAGTAGACTGCTATATGGTACCACTCTATACAACACACTGTGACTAGGTAAGTGTCTGATGACACTGCCCTTTATCATTGTGTTCTCAATACTTTTATGTTGGTGTTGGCCAACAGCTGGCTGAGTATGAGTTGGCATTGGGCCCAGGTGGCAAGGGCAACCAATAGCATTCTGGCCTGTATCAGAAATAGTGTGGCCAGCAGGACTAGGGAAGTAATCATCCCCCCATACTCAACATTGTTGAGGCTGCACCTCAAGTACTGTGTTCAGTTTTGGGCCCCTCATTACAATAAAGATATTGAGGTGCTGGAATGTGTCCAGAGGAAAGCAACAAAGCTGGTGAAGGATCTGGAGCACAAGTCTTAAGAGGAATGGCTGAAGGAACTGGAGTTGTTTAGTCTGGAGAAAGGAAGGCTCAGGAGACAGACCTTATCACTCTCTACCTGAGCCTCCTAAAGGAATCATAGAATACTTAGGGCTGGAAGGGACCTTAAAGATCATCTAGCTCTAACTCCCTGCCATGGGCAGGGACACTTTCCACTAAATCAGATTGCCCAAAGCTCTATCCAACCTGGACTTGAATACTTCCAGGGGTGGTACATCCACAGCTTCTTTGGGCAACCTCTTCCAGTTTCTCAGCACCCTCACAGAAAATAACTTCTTCCTAATATATAAAAGAAACCTACCCTCTTTTAGCTTAAAGCTGAAAACTTTTCCTACCACTACATGCACTTGTAAAAAGTCCCTCTCCAGATTTCTTGTAAGCTCCCTTTAGATACTGGATGTCTGCTGTAAGGTCTTCCCAGAGCCTTCTCTTCTTCAGCATGAACAACTGTCATGGTTTAAGACCAACTGTTAACTCAGAACCATGCAGCCACATGCTCACTCTCCCCACTTCTTCCTCCCCACACTCCCAGAGGGGTGGGAAGGAGAATTGAAAGAATGTAGCTCCAACACATTGAGATAAGAACAGTCTAGCAACTAAGGTATAACACAAAACCACTACTGCTACCATCAATAATAATAATGATAAGGGGACTAACAAGGGAAAAGAATACAACTGCTCACCACCCACTGACAGATATCCAGCCTGACCCAAGCAACAAACTATCCTTTCCAGGTAATTCCCCTCAGTTTCTGTACAGGTCATGCCGTGCTGTGGTATGGATTACCTCTTTGGCTAGTTTGGGTCAGGTGTCCTATCTCTGCTTCCTCATGGCTTTCCCTCCTTCCTGGCAGAACATGAGACTCAAAAAGTCCTTGATCAAAGTAATCATTACTTAGCAACAAGTAAAAACATTGATGTTATCAGTGTTGTTCCCAGGCCAAAAATCAAAACCACGGTACTGCACCAGCTACTAAGGAGGAGAAAAAATTACTGCCATTGCTGAACCAAGGATAAGAACCTAGCTCCCTCAGCCTGTCTTCATAAGGAAGGTGTTGCAGCTCTTGGAGCTTTGTGACTTCATTGAGGTGGGTACTGGTCTGTCCTCCCAACTAACAAGCAAGAAGACAAGAGGAAATAGTCTCAAGAAGCACCAAGGTAGGTTTAGCTAGGATGTTAAGAAAAACATCTTTACCAAAAGGCTTGCCAAATATTGGAACAGACTGCCCAGGGAGGTGGTTGAGTCCTCATCCCTGGAGGTATTTAAAAGATGTGTAGATGCGGCATTTAGGGATATGGTTTAGTGGTGGACTTGGCAGTGTTAGGTTTACAATTAGACTCAATCATCTTAATGGCCATTTCCAACCTAAATGATTCTATGATTCTATGTTTATTAGTGATCATCTCTTTGCCCTTCATCTGCTACCATTCTTTCAATGACAAGTAATTTATATCTCTACCTATTCACTTATTATGAATATTACCTGTACCTCTGACATAACTGGGAGATTTAAAAATATTTAAAACATGATTTTATTTGCCTAAATTAATTATACATCTGCTTTTGATTATGCAAGCTGTAGAAAGATGTTTCCTGATTACTACAAATGGAAGGATTTTGCTTTTGTTTCAATAGCTGGTGTTAATTTTATTTTTTTTCTATGACAGATGTGATGAGTGACTAATTACTAACACCTGGCTCATAAGCCATAGAGTGCTGACTGAAAAGGTCATCATATTGAAAGAAAGTTACAAGTGTCAAAACTTTAAGAATATAATGAAATTCACTTGAATTGAAATGGCATCATTTTATGTTAGAACTGCTTGTATTATGGCATTTGATATTTATGAAAACACATCTTTTTTTAAAATTTTAATTGGGATGATCAGTTCCAGACATTTTTTTCCATCCATCCTTTGGGGCTTTCAGACCTAAGTTTTCTTTCCATCCTGTTGGACTGTCAAGATTCAAGCAACTAATCATTATGTTTTTGATTTATTCTACATGTTTCTAGAAGTTCTAGTAGGAAAAGGTTGATTTCCAAGATTAGATTTCTCCACTATTATTATCAGTACTTTGGTTACTATTGGTGGCATATACTGAAGTGGTGGACAAGACTGTTCCAAAAGCAGGCACGTTCTGCTAGAACCGTGTAAGTGCAAAGTGCTACAGGGGTCAACAAATAATTTGATGAAGATGTCTCATAGCAAAATTAAACTTCTTTGCCTTTAAAATACTTTAAACATTGGTCCAGGCTCTGCAGCAGGAAAGAAAAAAAAAAAAAAAAGAAAGTTATCTTTAGATAGATAGTTAAATGGATAGTTAGATAGATAAACTTTAGCTACCTACCTAGCTAGATAAGGCTATTATGTATTACTTCTGTACTCCCCAGTACGAGAGACATGGATCTACTATAGAAAGTCCAGAAAAGGGCTACTAGAATGATTAAGGGTCTGGAACAACTCTCAAACGAGGAAAGGCTGAGGGAGCTGGGCCTGTTCATCCTAGAGAAGAGAATGCTCAGATGGGATCTGATCAATGTATATGAATATCTGAAGAGATGGTCTCAAGAGGATGGAGCCAGACTATTCTTGGTGGTGGTGTGATAGGATGAGAGACAATAGGTGTAAATTAAAACACAGAAAGTTCCACCTGAAAATAAGGGAGAGGGTGACTGACCATTCGAAAAGGTTGCCCAGATCGGTTGTGGAGTCTCCTTCCCTGGAGATATTCCAAAGTCAAATGGACAGAATCCTGAACTATGTGCTCCAGGTGACCCTGTTTAATCAGGGAGGTTGGACCAGATGACCCCTGTTGGTTCCTTCCACCCTCAATTATTTTGTGATTGTGTGATTAAGTACCTATGAAATGAAGTGCCAGCCTGTAACAATTAGAGTGAGTACTTTTATACATCCCCGATAGTCCCATTTTACTATTTCGAGTTACATTATTCGGGTAATACAAAAGGTTGTCTCTATGTAATTGTTTTGTCTACACTGAAACTTAATTAAAGGAGAAATAATTCCATCACTCTTTTATTTAGGTTTTAAATGCTTTGCCACTCCCAGGCTTCCAAAAGTGAACATACATTCTAACAAGGTCATGCTCCTCTGTCTCAGAAGTTACTGTTCAACCAAACAGCAATAAATCAAACTTTAAAATTATTTTCTGCTAAATTTCACTTTAAGTATTAGAGGAAAGTATGTAAAGACAATATCTGAGCTTTATAGTTTGATTTATTGCTTCGTGTTATCTTTCAGTAAGGGAATCCAAAAACTGAGGTCAGCATAAAATATTTAAAACTGAACAGCACTATTTGCTTGCAATACTTTTTTGAATGTTTTAAGACTGTGAAAGAAACAAGTGCAAAAGACTTCCAGTTATCACAAGACAGAGATTTCAAGTCAAACTGTTCTTATTACAGGTATCATAGAGACAGTGCATTTGTACTGAAGGTATTTCCTGAGAGCTGAAACTGAGCTTTTAGTCAGTCCAAAGGGCGGATCATGGTTTATTAGCATTTCAGGCGTTTCCAGTACTCTTGGAGTACATGGATTCTAAGAGTCTGCAGCATATTTCCTTTGAGGAAGGCTGAGAGATCTGGGGCTGTTCCCTGAGGAGGGAAGCTTCAGGGAGTATTTTATCAATGTGTACAAATACCTGAAAGGAGGGTGAAAAAAGGATGCAACCAGGCTCCTTTCAGTGGTGCCCAGCGACAGGATCAGAGGCAATGGGCACAATGTAAAGCACAGTATTTGCCATCTGAACTAAAGGAAATGCTTATTTACTGTTAGGGTGACTAACAACAGGCACAGATGGCCAGGAGGGGTTGTTTAGTCTCTTGTAGATCTTCAAAATAGTTCTGCATATGGCTGTGGGAAACTGGCCCTGGGTGGACCTGCTTGAGCCAGAAGTCCCTTGCAACCTCAAATATTTTGTGATTATCTGATTCTGTGGTTCTGTCCATTCAGTACAAAACTTATGAATGTAGAAATTGTGCAATTTTCAGTTATCTTACCTGTAACTGACTTTATAATAGGTCCAGTGTAAAGGATGGTATGGTAAAGAGCTAAAATACAGAGTACTCTTTGCAGAGTTTAACTCCATGTCAGTTAGAAATGAAGTGCCAGTGGCTGACTTTTCTTATAGAAAAGTAGAGTAAGATTTGGAGAATATCCAACTTAAAAACTGAATCTCACTCTTCTGCACTAATTATTCAGACATGATTAAATTTTTGGTTGCACTAGTGGCACAGCATTTACACAATGCCAGAGTTCAAGCCCTGTGTCTTGATTCTCAGAATTTTATGTATTTTTTGCAATTCTACATGACAGGTAAGCAATCTGACTTAGTCACATAGTCTTTTTTATCCAGGTTTTGGTTGGGTGTTTTTATTTTTTTATTTTTTTCTTTTTAAAGGAGAAAATACAGTTTAATAATTCAGTGACATTTGTCATTTTGGAAAGCAAATATTTGCCAGATAATGATTTTGCATTCCTCTATTCTTCCTTTTCACTGCACTGTAAGCTGTAGCATGTGCAAAAGAGAAAAAATCTTTTTGTCTGTTTTCCTTTATAATATTAAGAAATCAGAAACACTAAACATGTATTCAGGAAAAGTTAAGCATTATTCTTTTTGGACAATCTAATGACTATTTTATAACTATAGATTTCAAAAAGTCATCTTGAAAACATGCAAAAATAAGATAAGTGTTCAGTCTGTGCAATAATGTGCTGCCATGACAGTAATAATAATACTTCATTACATATTTACAATTCACACAGACACAGGATTTGAACAAAAATAGTTTTTTTTTTTACTGTAAAAATAAACAATATTTCCAGCTGGTTTTGTACAAATGCTCTTTAAGTACTATCAAAAAAACCTCAAAGGTCATTCAGATGCTTTTTAGATACCATTGAACAAAATATTTTCATATTATGTCCTGTCCTTATCTAGCAAAGTCCTTCATCATAAATTTCTTTTTATCCACACATTTCTCTGCTTAAGTTATATGTTTTCCTGAGAACAAATCTAATCTGAAGATCTGTTTGAAGTTCTGAAGAGGTTGTTCTTGTACATAGTTAACTTTTTTCAGAAGTGGAGAATTTTGTGCTATGCTGGAACTGAAGGTTCATTTCCTCCTAAAGCTAAATAGAAGCACTCTGAAGTGAAACACCTGAACTTGAGCCAAGGGGGACATACCTGCCATGGACACCCCACTCCTTCCGGTAGGGACCTCCAGGCACGGGTCTCTCAGTGCAACTCCCTCTTGCTTGATAAAGGCCAAACCTTTTCAATCAGAATTAGGAGGCTAAAGACAACACCAGAGAGAAACAGTAGATGATAGAAAGATTATGTATAGAAAATTATATATAGCAATTTAAAGGGTATTATTGATTAAGCCTTTCTATATTACTTGGATAATTTTTCATATGAGATTGCTATTACTTACAGTTAATAAATTTTAACTCCATACAGACTGTCCCAATATATTTCATGGCACTACAACCTTATGAAAAAGAAAATGCTTAATGGATAGGCTATCTCTCTGTAAGAGGTTGCCTGAGGATTCTTTTGCTGTCAGTAATGGTTTCCATGTGACTATTCATCCTGGCAAGAGGAAGGGTGTAATAAAATTATAGAAGTAGTTAAAAAAATGCTAGCTAACTTGCTTTTTTCTCTTGTCTTTGATAAATGTTGCAAGTGTGCTTATTTTTGTTTCCCCCTTTTCTCTAATCTTACTCCTGGAATTACTAGGGTTATTCCTTTAATGAGTTAGGCCATATAAGTTTGGTCCCTTTGCCAAATTGCCTTAAATCTGGGTCTTTCATAAGGCAGGTTTGAGCAATGAGTTTTCATTGGAAATGTCATTACTCTAGGAGGCCGTTGCATTGGATAATTGTTGCTCTAAAAGAATAATCATGCTGAAGCAGTAATTTCAGACTGATTGCTCTGAAGCATGCATTCAGAAAAAAAGCCTATGTTTAAAAAATAAACCTTCCAAATCTACCTGTGCTGTTACCTGCCATGTTTAGCAAGTTGAGTGTTAAAAATTAATGAGGGAAAAGGAAAAAATTATCAACTGATGTTCAGTGAACAAAACTCACTAGCTGAAGATTGGCTTAGCGTAGCTTTTCTAAGGAAGTAAAGTAATTGCAAAGTGCGTCTTTATCGCCTTTTCTGTGAAACATATCTCCCTAAAAGTGAAAACATATGCTTGTCTTATTAAAAAGTGATGAGACTATGAAGTGAGATGGTGCAGTGAACACATTATAATGTGAATTATTTTACTGCAAGTATTTTTTCTGAAATTATGTGATTAAATATATTTATATTACATTATAGTTCTACGTATGATCCAAATTGTTTGCCCCTCTTAATACTGTGTGTTTCACTAGATTAAAACCAGATATCTACCGATATTGAAATACTTTATTTTTGGCAGTGATTCATCTGTGCTGCTATGTCTTTTCCTCCTCCCGCATCAACACACTAATTCCTGGATTGTATAGGGGTAGTACTCATTTGTTCTTCCATACTGGGCATATCATCTTAGAAGATACATGTATTACCTGCCTTGCACAAGCACAAGGAATCCAGCGCACAGAATATATGCATCTTGTAGCTTGTACAAGGCATCCCACTACTGATCTGTGCTGAGATTTTGCTGCCTACCTGTCAGCTGTTCTTAGCTACAATATAGCAGTGACTACAGAAAAAGCCCACCTAGAGCATAAAGATCCTGAAAGAAGGATGAAAAATTACCCTCAAATGAAAAAAAAAATAAGTTGAACCCATACTTGCTCAGGCTGGTTATAAGACTATCAACAACATGGGCACAAAATGTAAGAAAGACTTTTTTGCTTACAATAATCATCATCTGTTTTGTTTCTCCTGGTTGTCTGGGATGACACTTTTCCTCTTAGAGAGGGCAAACATAGTGTTTTGAAGTGTGTGAGACATGCAGCAGTTTTATAGTTGTGTATTGTCCATCCTGTGAATGGGGATATGTTGAGAAGCCATGAGGAAGTGCTGAGTGCTTTCTTTCTACCTGCTGCAGATCATCCAGTGTCTATCTGCTGTTTAGCTGACTAGCTACAGTCTCCATGAGGAAAGAGAAGCTGACTGGAGTAATGACCTTGTGGGGGTAGTGTATTTAGCAGTGATGTGGAATTGTTTTTTCTGGGAAAGTCAATGTAGCAACGTAGAAATCTACTATCCTGATATTGCATAAAAGTACAATTAGATATTGTCCTGATATACATGCAAAATTCAATTTTCCGTGAACATGTGCACAAGTGTATCAGTTGCTACAAGAAGCAGTAGTGTTCATGAATTTACCTCTTGAAATAAGGTAATTCTCTTATCTACAGCCATAAGTGGTGGCCATTGACAAGTTGGTGCAGGCTGTGTGGTACAAAGATGTCTTTATATAATTCACGATGCAGCTGAGAAGAGTGATCATGGCACTTGAGCTAGTGAAGAATATGGAGTTCAATGAAATGTGAATGACTTTTAAGCAGACACACTGGACACTTTTACATCCTTGCCTTTCCCTTGGCAGGCTTTAAAATACCTCTCATTTTATTTCTCCTTTATTTTTCCTTTTTTTTTTCCCTTTTCTTTTCCCTGGCTTTTCTTTTCTCCCCTGCTATTTCACTTGTGAGGAACCCCTTCCATTAAGTTATGCAGGCTATGATAGACTTATAGCAGGGATCTGAAATATTTTGATTCAACAGGTGAAGGTTTCAGATGTGTTGTGGTGCGCTACATGTGACTCACTGTAAGTGGGTATTGAGCACATTTAAGAAATACATAGAAAATGCATTGTGTAGTATAATACTCATACAAATACATTTAGAAAACCAACCACGTTTTTGAAGTCTTCTTGGTTTTGTTGTTTATTTCTGTTTTAAATTCCTTATTCGTATTTTTATTTCATTTTTATTGTTTGTTTATCTTAAATCCAGATTGTTATTTTTAGTAAAACTAGTAACTAGCTTCTGGTAGCCTCTGAAGAATTCTGTAGCCAAGTGTATAATTCATGATTGGAAAAAGTCCAGCACATTCAGATGTTTTTATTCATTCCTGATCTGTGAGTATCATACTTCAGATAATCTGTGGGAGTACAGAATCAGGAAAGAGACTAGTATGTGACAGGACACAACATGAGATGACATGGCGTATGCCTGTTTACCTGGTAAATTGCACATTAGATGAGATTAAATATTTAGCAGGTTATTTTTGTGCAACATGGTTTGCAAAGGATGCCCAGAAGTTTTGCTACCAACAGCATGAGGCTGAGCAGCAGTGGCAGCAAGGAGAGTAGTTTCTTGGTACTTCAGACTCTTCACCACAGATGTTGCTCTGGAGGAAGAATGATACCACCCAGGCTTTGGGCTGCAGAGACAGCCTATTGGCTAATTGGATGGAGGACTTTTATTTGGCTGAGTGTCATGGCCAAAAGTGTTACCTAATCTGTTAGTGTGCAAGAGACTGCAGTTGTGGGTTTGTAGGATTCTGTAATACACAAGGACACAGAGGCTTTATGCTCTAAATTTCTCGATTACAGATTAGTACAAATATCCCCCAAATCACCACTAAGTATACCTATGATTAATAAAGTATATATGTGCATGTATATATATATTAAGCTATTAAAAATTATCAGCAATTGGTAATTTAATATCAATAAATAGTATGGCAGCAGTCAATAATAGCAGAAATCAATGATATAGCAGCAACCAATAGGTGAGTATATACCATTCCAGGTTAACATAAACTTACCAGCAGTGAAGCTACATATCAAGAATACAACAGCAGATATAATAGATTACTTGTCTGGGTGTATATAATATTGGTATTAAGAAATTTCACAGATTTCATAAGTGGACAAACCATCCTGAATCAGAGGACAAACCCATCCCAGAGAGGCACTCAACCATTCTAAAGATAAGAAAATAAGCTGAATCAAACCCAGCAGCAGGAACCAGAGGTGGGAACAGTAAAGTAGGAGATAGAATTTCACTTCAAAGATGGTGCATGTCACAGTCTGGAGTAAGCCAGGTGTGCCTGGTGAGGGTCCAAGATCTCATAAAAGATAGTATGAAGAGTTCAGCTTGTTTAAGGTATGTTTTCACCTGAAACAGCCAATAGATGATGTTTTCTTTCAGAGCAGTTTTACTTTCCCAGACTGTTTCCATGTTTTCAGATGATAAATTGCCATTACAGTTCCTCATTTTTATGAGTATCAATGGTATCTCAGGATGTCTCCAGTTTTTCGGTACCCAGCTGTACTTCAAAGACAGCAGCTGCGCTTTTCATGGGTGCTCTTGGTTCCCAGCCCTAGTTCCCAAGTTCACAGCTCCAGGCTGGCAGGCAGTTTCTCTGGCAGTATTTTCAGCAGACCTTTTTTTTCTGTTCAGTAATTTTCCTCTTTTATCCAGGCTGCTTTATGGCTGTTCTTATCACTGGGAATAGATGAATACGGTAAATCTTAGGCCTCAGTGTATTTTTCCTATAGGTCTGTTTGCTGCTGCTCCTGCTTGTAGATCAGAGTACACCCACATATAAAACAGGACAGAGAGTGGTGATCAGGCACAGGGCTCAGACCAGACAGACCAGTCTCTTGCTTATACAAAAACCAGACCCTTTTACTCTCCTTCACACTATGTTAATTCCTCCTATATCAACTTTGATTCTTTTCTTTCCCTGCCTTTGTTTCTTCAAAGTAAACATACCCAGAACCAGTAAAGTTGTATTCACACACCTTTACTTGGATCATCTCTTCCTTAAATGGTATCACATGTGGTTACTGAGGCACTGTTGGCCTTTCAAAGTTCTTGTATGCTTCCCTTCAGCTGCCTGTAACATTTGGACATTTTGAGCAGCTCCCCTTTAGCCATCTCTGAGATCCATCCATCCCTAGTGGAGCTATCTGTAACTTTCATCAGCTTCCTGCTCTCTTATGTATCATGTCCAGCAGTTTCTTCTTGTCAAATCAAGCAGCGTCTCATGAGATGTTCAGTTAGCTAAACTTCAGACTGAGGTGTAGTCATTTCCCTTCACATCTCACACTGGCGTTCAGAGAAAGGTAACTCAAAACCCATTGTAGAGAGATAAAACATAATAATCCACAACAATCCTATAATAATCTACAAAATTCACTGATTTCTGTAAAGTGAGTACTGTGTCGAGGACATTCTAATTCACTTTCTGCATGACCTTAGTTTACAAACTTTTGTTTTCTGTGATAGAATATTGGAAAGCTTCACAGATAATATCACAGCAGATTTATTAACAAGTGAAGTGTACTTAGTGGTTCAGAGATAAGTGCTGCATAAAATCAGTTAACATTTTTTTCTCATTGAGAAATACAGGAATGGCTATGTTTGGCTTCGGATCAAGGCTCTATCTTCAGTATCCTGTATCTCCCAATGGTAGTGAGCAGATGCCAACAGAAGACTATTAACAGGAGAGATATTAATGATTCTTTCCAAATCTCCAGCAGTTTTCAGCTCTGGGAATTCCCTGACCCTGATACATTTTTTTCTGTTTTATTGATCTTCAAGTTTACTCTTCCAGGTGTGCTTTCTCCCTCTGAACCATTGCTGTAGAGAGCAAAATGGGTATGTGGTATACAAGTTCGCATAAGATTTGTTTAATTGTTTATATGGGAAAAAGTTTGCAGCAAAGAAGGGTATGATTCCCAATCACCTTTACTCATCACACACATGCAATGTAGCTACTCTTAAGACATCCTTACCCAGGCAAGAGACCCTTGTGTATCCCTGCAAGAGACCACCTGGCAGGTGTGATGTGCGATTCTGCATTGTGATTCCCCCTGGGGCCTCCTTGCAATGGTACAACAGCTATCATCTGATCGTAAAGGTCAAAGCTCTTGTGATCTGGATGGCATGGCTTCTCTCAGGGCTGGCCTGTCCTGGTATCAGTCATCCCTCTCACAGTGCACTGGTGTCATATTTAGAATAATGGAGGTACGTTTTCCCCTATGAGACTACTTCCGCACATGATAAATCCAAATGACAGTCCTTGTCTCAGCTGCACATCAGTTGCCACTCTGCTCACAGTCTGTCACTCCATCATCCTCTTGCTATGGCAGAAATACTACTTTTTTTGTTTCATTCTGTCATCACTATTGGCAAGGAAGTCCCAAGTAACAAACTTTACACCTATGTCGTGGTTTAGGCCGTAAATCAGCCACGCAGTTTGCTACATGGAGAATCGAAAGAATGCAACTCCCACAGGT
>JAOEHX010024308.1:0-31330 GCA_025448015.1 Bolborhynchus lineola | reverse complement strand
GAACAAGTCCAGAGGAGGGCCACGAGGATGATCAGCACCTCCCGTACGAAGACAGGATGAGAAAGTTGGGGCTGTTCATCCTGGAGAAGAGAAGGCTGCATGGAAACCTCATAGCAGCCTTCCAATATATGAAGGGGGCTATAGAGATGCTGTGGAGGGACTCTTCATTAGGGATTGTAGTGATAGAAGAAGGAGTAACGGGTTCAAACTTAAACAGGGGAATTTTAGATTGGGTATAAGGGAGAAATTCTTTAAGGGTGGTGAGGCACTGGAATGGGTTGCCCAGGGAAGTTGTGAGTGCGCCATCGCTGGTGGTGTTCAAGGCTGGTTTGGACAGAGCCTTGGGTGGCATGGTTTAGTGGGAGGTGTCCCTGCCTATGGCAGGGGGTTTGGAACTAGGTGATCTTAAGGTCATTTCCAACCCTAACTATTCTATGATTCTATTGCAGTAACTCCTTTAATACATGAGAGCAATATAGAAAATTAAAAATAGCAACCACAATCCTGTGGAAAAAATGCTTCCTCATTCAGTGGAGAAATTATGATACTTAATGTAAAGATATAAAATAATTCGTTTTCCATGTTTGGTGTGCTGTATTCTCTCTGAATCTTTCTCCAAGTATATTACTCATATTCTCTAAAAGGTTCTAAATATCTTCAGATTTTAAGAACACATATTAATGCTTTTTTCATCTCTCCCTACTGAGATAAATTACTGATCTTATTTAACAGATGGGAAAGTGAGAACTATGAGATCAAAGTCAAGAATAGTCACCAAATTTAGGTGTGGAATTTGAACTGTTTGGGACTCGATTTTCAGTGTATTGAATTATATGCAGTTTTGTTCAATGCTTGGCTGCAATTGTTAATTCGAATGAAATCATGTCTCAGCATCTTAGGTACCTTTTTTGGGGGGAATCCCAGAATTAATGTCTTCCTACTGGGAAAATGTAATTATTATTAAGTCTTGTTCTTAATAACATTGAAGATTTTTTTCTGTTCAACATCATAGAACTCAGCTGTGTAGAGTAGGACAACAAATAGTCTTCTAGAGTTATGTTAGTACCCAAGGTATCTTGGCAGGCTTGGCATCTTCAGTACCTGCAGACAAACCTTTACTGCTTATGCTACCAAAATAGCTGTTAAAGGAAAGCACAAAATTGACATAATCTGCATGGATCAGTACTAGAATAAGATGCATTTTGCAAGCAGGTTTCCCAAGTATGAAATGACAGCAGTGGTAGTACGACCCAGGAATCTTGAATTCTTGTCTGCATGTAGTGCAAAATAAGGGCTTGTCCTCCTGCTCCCAAACTTGAGCTGTATCTGTCCTGAATCTTCCACTAAAGAACAGTGTTTTGTTTCAGCTCTTCCATCCCAGCTGCTTGTAATCACAAGCATGTTTTTTGGAAGAGGCTTGTGGAAGTCAACTGGTCCTTTGTTCCTCTTGTAGCAGGTCTGTTGCCATCACTGTATAAGATCAGCTGTGTCTTTGTCTGGCTTGGTCTTGAAAAACCTGCAAGTATGGAGACACCACAGTCTCTGCAAACTTTTCTGGTGCAGTACTGCCCTCCTACTAAGGAAGTTCTTCCTAATCTCCAGACTGAAGTTCTCAAGCCATAATTTGTGTGTGTTCTCCTGTGTTATAACATGCTGTTACCTGGTAGAATCTGGCTCCTCATCTTTGAAGCTTTTCTTCAGGTGCAGGTATGGGCTTGTTTTCTGTAACAGGCCAATTATCAGGTAGTCTTTTATGGTCTTCGCCGTCAGACGAAACAAGCTCAGATGATACTAACTTCTCCTTAAGGTTGTATGCCCATAGCCTTCTTGACAGGTACCTGTTCAGTCTTTTCATGGTTTTCAGCATGTCTTTTTAACTGGGAAGCCCCAAACTGGATGCAGTATTTTGGAACTGACCAGACAGGAGACAGGTCGAATGTAGATGATACCTTCCATTGATCTACTGCCACATTTTCTCTAATAAAACCCAGTGTGTAGTTTGTTCTTTAGATAAAGAGCACACCAGTCGCTCATCTCCAGTTTGATGTCCACTGTAATAAGCTTTTCAGCAGGTCTGCTCAACCAGTTGCTTTCCTTCCTGTACCAATGCTTTTTCACCATTTTCAGAGCTTTGCTCCTTTCCTTGTTGAGCTTCATGATGTTTTGCTTAGTACTCAGGTTTCTCAGTGGCCTTCTGGATGAAAGTCTTACTGTTAGGTACGTAGGACATCACTACAAATTTGATGTCATCTGCAAGTTCTTTGCATCATCATCCAGGTTAATGATGAAGATAATGAAAAAGGTAGTCCCGCTGTCATCCCTTGCTATACTCTGTTACTGACTGGGAGATGATAAGAAGCCTTGATAATTTCAAACTGTATTATTTTCATCACTGTCCTTGTCTACAGAGAGTGATTTGTCTGATGCAAAACCCACATTGGCTCCTCCTTTTTACCTTAATTTCCTTCACATGTTTGGAAATAGATTCAGAGAGGATACAGTCCATTTACTTTCCAGAACTGACATTAGGTGAGGCTTTTAGTTCCTTGGGCCCTTGTCTACTTATCCAAAGTGTGATCCTAACATTAGTGGTTTTCTGGTCACTCGGGAGCTCCTCTCATCAACTTATTTCCTGCATTCACCAGATCTAGATAATCATAGCTCATTTGAGTTCTTTATCTATCAGCTTCCAGTTTTGTTCTCCTATTCCTCTTCAACTATGGCTTTTGATCTGTGCTTACTAGCTCAACATCTGCTCCTAAATTCTAAGCTGATTTCTCAGTTTCTTCTCCATCCCCTTTCTTCCCAGATTCATCTTGTCCCTATTTCAGCAGCCTGTGGGATCTCATTCTCATCTTTGTTGTACCATTTTCTTCCCCGCAGTTCACTCTTTCTGTGTCCCTATGTGTTAGCTCTGCTGCCAGCACCAAGTTGCTACTTCTGGTGCTTACGCCACTATGCTTCCCATGTCCTTTCTGTTTTAGGCCAATTTTGTTCTTTCTCTTGCCATTTTTAAGATTGTGTTGGGAAAAAAAAATGTGTTCTTAGAATGTTGCAGTATTGGTACTGAATCACCTTTCTGCCCCTGCCAGAATGCGCTGTTTGGGAATGGGTTTACTGCAGTGAGAATCTTTCTATTTTCTGTTTTACTTTGTACAAAAATGAGTGCTTTATTTTCCATGCACTTGAAATTTCAAAGTTCTACAGCTTGGGCAGATTTGCAAAAAAATCTTGCAGGAAAAGCAGACGCATGTACTTTGCCAGATTTCACTTCCTCAATCTAAAACTTCTCAGAGAAAATTTGGAATAATGAAATATGAAAAAAATGCTGTATTTCTGCTCTGATTTTGGGAGTGATTGACTATTGTCTAAAACAGTTTGGCCAGACAGATACCCAGCAATGATATCTTTAGCCCAAGTGACAAAGGTCTGCTACAATTAGAAGTAGACGATAATATGATCTTCAGTGCTGGAAGAAGTTACAAGAAAACAGACTTGGGATTTTTAGGGTATTTTGCTACTGAACTTGGCAGCAGTTTCAGTTTTCCATTCTCCATAAATCTGTGAACATGAATTTGAATAAAAAGGAGCTTAATGAAGTTGAAAGAACAAATATTGGTGTCATTTAAGGAGTACATTTTGAATTAAATACGTTGTCAGGAATATATCAAGAGTCATCTGTATCTCAGACCATTTTCCTGAGAGCTCTATCTTCTGTTCAGAAAAGTTGAAAAGTTGGTATTTATAGATGAATGTGGAAACAACTGTGTGATGTATTTCTTTGGACAGTGTTATAAGCCATGTTTTTAAAGTCGCATTTACATAGCTTAGTTATGCTACATATTTTAGAATATTTAGTTATTGGCTTAACATATTCATTTCTGAAAATAAAAGTTTACTTTTGGCAGGATGGGGTTGTTTAGTGGGATGGATTAATGTGGATTTGATTTAACAGAGATTCTGATGTTATTGATCAATCAGCCTATAGTTACTACTTTTGACTTTGCTGTAAGCAGTTTCTCTGACTCACAGGTATTTGTTGGTGTGGCTGGGTAACATTTAAGTTAAATTTTAGTTAAATCTAGAAGTCAGCTCTGCGTTGCTTCTAGGTTTGACTGTGCCATTTCATGACAGCACAAATGCAGAATTCTAGAAAAGTTTAATGGATTCTTGTAGTATTCCTACATCACCCATTACAGTAACTTCTGTAATTAATAAGCATATTACAATATAGAGTAAAAATAAATATGTTAACAGTAAGCATTGCAGTTGTGTTTCTCCGAGTTCCTCTTTTACCCTCATTGGCTTTTCCACAGTGTCTTTTATTGCTTGTAAAGCATACTTATATTTCTCCTGTAATCTTTGATGTCAGTTGTGCAAGAAGCAGCATGTAATGCAACTTACTCTGACCTACAAATTAAGTAAACTTTTAGCCAGTGAAATATCTATTTTGCTTGGAAGTGGCAGGCTTGAAAGAAAGGTAAACATGAAAATTTGGTTTTCTCTTTTTATCTTTATGGATTCTACATCTGAAATTCTTGAATCTCTGCATTTTATCCATTTGTTTACAAATTCATTTTGCTTTGGTTTCTCTGTTTGTGTCATGCGTCCCCTCAACCTTAAAAATTAAGTGGTTTTGAGAAAATACTCTGTGAGGTTTTCTTGGCATGGGTCTATTTTCGTCTCTCTGAAAAATTATTTATTTTTGTGTTTTCCTTTGTTTAACAGTGTTCTGCTTGGTGAAAGTCATGATGGCATTGTGTTCAGCACCGATGATTATTTTCGTCAACATGATGGATATACATACAATGCTGCTCAGCTTGGTGATGCCCATGACTGGAACCGGAAGAGAGGTTTGAATGCATAGAAGGAATCCTATTAAATTATGCTTTTTTGTAGAAAATAGAGGTGTAGCATAATGTGAATGTGTGTTAACAGTCTGTATGAGAAGGATATATGTGTATCTATATTAGTATAGGGTATATAGATATATATATTTAAAGTATTCCTTATATTTTAATTAATGTGTATATATACATATACATTGAATTTTGAACTTACAGAAGGCTCACAGATAAAATTAGAAAATCTCTTTTCTTTTGCTATGACCTGCTGATTTGTTAAATTTGATACTGGTAACTTGATGGCAGAATTGAACCTTTTAAATTCTGCCAGCAGCAGAATATCCTATTTTTTTTTTCCAGTATCTTTCCTAATCTGAGCTTCATCCAAAATTTATGGAAGAATTTTTCTGAGGAAGATTTTAGTTCAGTTGTGTAGATTAATAGTTTTAATAGTCATTTTTCTTAATGCCTAGCAGTGTCCAAAGGTTGGGTTTAATTGGTAAGGAAGTAAATAATTAGGATCAGAAGGGTAGCAGGACAGATTCTTGCCCTTTGTGTAGCAGTTCGCTAAGAATCTCATCCTCTGTTTCGTCTGCTTCAAGGTGGACAGACTGAAAACTTCACTTGTCTGTGCGTCAGATTACTGTCTGTGCCACAGTGACTCAAGCAGAAGCTTCATTTCTGTGTAGAGGAGTACTTCTTTACAACAAAAGATATAGAGGGCCAAGGGAAAAAAATATTCTTCCCTTTCCTCCCCTTCTCATCCTAATGCAAAATTGATGATACATCAGGGAACATTTCTGTATGAACAGTGAAGGAAATTTTTAGAGCAGTCATTAGAATATCAGTGACAAAGAGCATTTCTGAGGGTGTAGTGCAGCAATAATAAATACTTTGAATTTCCCAGTAGGAGCCTAAGGAGCAGAAGAGTCAGTAAGGTAGCAGTTCACAGGTGAGAGGGCTCAAGAATTATAAGACTACTGGACAGTTCTCACTTGATAATGGCTTCTGGCTGTTTCTGACTTATCTTAAGACCTCTCTATTTCTGTACCAGTTAGTTACACAGTGGTTTTGATAACCAGAACAGTATATGATTTACTTATTCAGTGATTTTGATAGCAAGAACAAGAATGGATGTGCTGTGCTGTATAGAACACCCCCTCTGAAACATTTGCCAAAATAACTTTGGGTTGAAGTTGCAATCAGTTTGTGGCTCCTGCTTTGGCTAGGTAAAGCTCACTGACTTGAAGTACTTGAGAAGGTCTTGGTTTCATTTGTGTGTGGGTTTTTGAAATACAAGAAATGTGAACTTCTGTGAAATGGTAATCCTGATAGTTGGAATTCTGAAGAGTAGGTCTATGTTAAAGTTTCATACAGATTATATCAGCTATATGTGATACATATATATATTTCTTTTTAAGTTCACATGACAACATATTTAGCTAGAGCTTCAGAATCATGTCAGAATTATGTAAAAAGCAAAATTTACTTTCTTCAGAAATGAGAAAATTACTCTGTTAAAGTTATCTTTCCCCCCACCCTCCATTTTTGGGGAGGGAATGAATCTATGATATAGTAAGTATGAGGGGAAAAAAGTTACAACTCAGTCCCATTAAGAAAAAAAATTATTTTAGATGAACAGAATTTCAAACTCTCAAATATTAATAAGATAGTGAATTACGTACTCTTAATACTTAAAACACATACACATTTAATGTGAAGGTTGTAAGGTTAAGTGCACAAACATTAGGTAATCTTAGAATTAATTTGCCATTGCAATTTCAATTGTGAACCAGTGTCACTCCTTCAGGGGTTTAGGCCCTTTAAATTCACTTCTGTGGCTTTTCTAATTGTTTCAAATTTTAGTTCATCCCGCTACTTCCACTGGAACTTTTGGCTGTCTTTGGTATGCTTTTAACATTGTTGTGTTGGGTTTATCTGCATTTTAAACTCTTTTTGTTTGGTTTGGTTTTGACAGTGGTAGTAAAATTAATAGCTTTTTTACTTTTAAACGAAGCTTTATGTAAGGTGCTTCATCAGCACACTTAGCACTTAGATCCAGAGTTAAAACAAAATGGTAGAATTTGTAAGTGGGCTATAGCTGTATTATAATCTTGCTTCACAGGCTTTTGCAGATTAATGATGGTCCCATTATCTTCATTGCAGAATTGGCTGTTTTCTTGCTATCTTTATGAATCTTTCTGAAATGCGTATTTCAGGATTTTCCCCTTGTTTCTGTCAGCCTACTAGCTTTCTTTTCTGGATTTGGGTTTCAGAAATACCATTTGTGCCATGTTAATATATTTTTCCTTTTTTTAATAGCTTTCTCCATCAATTCTTAGTGCTCTCTTGGAACATACTTAATCTTCACTTTTTTCCTCCCTTCCATCTACAAAGCTACTTTCCAGCCTGTTCATTTAATTTAATTTCTTCCCATTGTATGGATTGATTTCCATCAAAGTAAATCCCTACTTCTCTCCAATAACTTCTGGTTTTTCTTCCTTCAGATCCCTGCTTCATTCAGTGAACAGATTGAGCAGTGTTCACTAAATGGGCAGGTATTCAACATACGTGTTTTTTAATCTTCCTTCTCCATTGTGAATCTTGCTTTTCGTTTAATACACACTATTTTAACTTTGTGTAATGGAACATTATTCATTCTCCTGGAAGCTTTTTTTGTATGAGTGTTATTTTAGTCCTTTGAGTTTCAAATATTTCAATTCTTTTGTCTAGTTCATCGTCTTGACTTTCCTTTGAGCTCTAGTGGTATTACATTCTGAATTTTTTATTGGCGAGCTAAGGCACAGTTGCTAAAAGCATCTTCCTGTTTAAGATGCTAGATTTAGCAATTCATATATTTTCTTCATGGTATCTAGTAACAATTAAATGTCATATTCAGAATGTATTTTCACTGTCTTCCTATTCATATGAATTCATATCACTTCTGTAAATGATACCTGGAACTTTTTTCATTGGGCAGCAAGAAAATGAAGATCATACGAAGTATTGGCACTTGGAAAGAGCTGGTTGATATTCAGAAACATTCACCAAATTATGATCTTTCTCAATTTGCTGTCATCCAAACTCACTCATCGCACAATTATTAAAAGAAAAAAGAATCATAGAGGAATGTTTGGGTCATGCTGATAATCTGATACATACCCCCCATTCAACTACAGAACAAGTCCACCATGTGCTGAAAGATGTGGGAGTACATGGGAAGAAATAGTCCCCAGATGAGTATTTAAGGGGACAGTATGGTAATATGTATGCCCTATAATTACTACACACCCAGCCTTAATTCAGGTATTTCCCGAGGTTCTGAGTTTTGAGTTTTGTTTTGCAACCATAATGTAAGGACTGAATCCTTGCTCTTTTTCTGCAAAAATTTTGAAATGTGAAATTCTCATTGTGTTTGTGGCTCACGTTGGTAGTACTGCTTAGAACTAGGGTGGTTTGGGGGGGGGAGGTTCCTTGGTTTCGATGTGTAGCATCAGAGCAGTTGAGTTGTTTGATTTTTTTTTTATGGAATTCATCTTCATAATTCTTCTGTGAAAAAGATTAGGAATTATGGTTTTGCTGATTAACTGAGGCACAAAGAAGCTGAGGAATAGACTTTATAAAAGCCTGACTTCTGAATAGTTGTAGGTGAAGTTGAGGAATCTTCTTTGTAAGTTTGGTACCCAAATACAAGTTGGTTATCTGCTTCTCCATCTGACTTAGTTTCAGGCTGCCAAAAGAACCTAATTTACTGGTTCATGCACAGAGTGGTTCTTCTCTAAAGATGTGTCCTGAGTTCAGCAGTAGCAGTCATTTTTCCCCTTCTCAGTAGCTGGTACAGTGCTGTGTTTTTGACATTATTGATCAACAGCTAAAGACATTGGTATTATCAGCACTGTTCCCAGGCTGAAAGTCAAAAACACAGCACTGCGCCAGCTACTAAGAAGGAGAAAAATGACTGCTACTGCTGAACCCAGGACAAGATGTAAAAGTTGTGTCCCTTTTGGCAAGTAATGGCAGAGGTCTTGCTTTCAGAATAAAAGGGTGAAGGAAGTAAAAACTATGAAAATTGGAGTAGTCCATTTGTCCCAAAAGTGGGATACTCAAGTACTGGCTCTTGAAAGATTCTCTCCTCTGTAGGAGTGCCTCTAAACGTATGGTAAGAAGAGCTAAACTGCTGTCCAGGTTTGTATAAAATGGAGGTGGATATCAAGCTGATAAGGGTATAGAGCTTGAGTTTTTCACTTTTTTTGGACAAGTCTCCTGTGAAGCATTATGTAGAAGCTGAATGTCATCATCATGCTCTCTAGATGTGCCCGAAAAAGCTGGTTGTGCAATATAGGGTTTTTTAGGGACAAATCCTAGTAATGTGAGTTAGGAGTCCTCTGGGAATGCTTTCTGGACTACCTATGTAAGGAGTTTAGAATAATGTTTGATCTCAAGATCAGAGTTAGGTTTAGGCATAAGAGAGATACTTAACTGATTTATCAAGACTAAAGATAAGACTATCTTACGAAGAGATACCGCTTTAGGCATCAGAGTAACATTAAAATGTTTTCTGTACTGTGGAGCTGATGAATCTCAGGTAGCCAGCACATTTGCATATTTTGTCTCCTATGGTCCTCCAGTCGATGTCACCTCTGCACTGTAAGCTCTAGGACAGTTCTGCTGAGTAAGAAGCAGTAATATCTTTCTACTCCAAAGTTAAAAGCATGCTACTGTGTAAGTGTCCTGCCAAACAAATTGCACAGTGTCTGTGCTCAATCTGTCTTTCCATCAGTAAAGATGCTAATTTGGATGTGCCTTTTTATCAGTTGCTGTTTTCTAGAACTTGTAAGCAGCGTGTTATTCCTGAAGCTTTTGCCGTCTTTTGGGTTTGCTAGAAACTGGCCAGTGGGTTCAAACATTATTCAAGTGGAGACAGCATAACTGTAATTTTTTTTTTTTTTAATGGAGCTTGAAAATATTTCAGATATGTGAAAATCACCTGTTTCTTAGCAGTTTGTTGGAGAAGGACTGCAATACCTAAGCACAGGTCTCAGTTATGAATGCACCATGTGTTATCCAGCAGTGCTGGTAAAGCTGGAACCAGGATACAGTATCATGCCTGGATCTCTATACTCAGCAAAATTTTGAGCAGTTTTGTTGTGTTGCTTTGACATCTGCACTTCCCATTTACCCTTTGCATCAATTCAGCACCTCCTGTTTATGCCCTTCTTGCCGCTAGTTCTTTCCATTCTTGCCTCTGCCTTTCAGTGCTTTCATTCATTCTCTTAGAGCAGGCAGACCAGATTAGTGCAAAAAACATCTGGAACTGTTTACTTACATTTACCATTTATTAAAGTTACGTAGTTGTTTATTAACTTGCACCGTTTTCCATTGCAGCAAAGCAAGCAATGGAGCAGGGAAAATCTCCAGTTATAATAGACAACACTAATACTCAAGCCTGGGAAATGAAGCCGTATGTGGAAGTGGTAGGTTTTGTTATGTAGTTTTACCATCTGTGACAAGTTTTCACACTTAGCTTCATATGTGTAAGTTGGTGTGTTTTGTCCAGATACGTTTTCCTTAGTGAAGTTTCTAAAACTAGACAGCTTATTGATAGGATCAGTAATTGGTATGGCAATAATTCAGACCAGAGTAAAAGATTGACTTGACCTAATCTGTTTAGCCTGGAATGAATGTAAAGACAGGCTAGGGGTAAGTGAAATTTAGCATGCTACCACTGCAGTGTTAATTACATCTCTTTATTATATTGATCTTTATAAAGTTTTTTGTTATATTTTATGTAATCATGACACACATATCACGGATTTTTCTTTGCTTGCTGCAGGCTCTAGAAAAAGGATACAAAGTGGAGTTCCATGAGCCAGATACTTGGTGGAAGTTTGATCCTGAAGAATTAGAAAAGTAAGGTTTATATTACAAAAATTGTTATATATCAAGATAGAAAGGCATATAAGTATGCACATGTATATAATACTTTATATTTTGATCTTATGCTTTTTAAATACTCACCTACAGGGGAAATTTAGATCGGATATAAGTAAGAAATTCTTTACTGTAAGGGTGGTGAGGCACTGGAATGGGTTGCCCAGGGAAGTTGTGAATGCTCCATCGCTGGCAGTGTTCGAGGCCAGGCTGGACATAGCCTTGGGTGGCATGATTTAGTGTGAGGTGTCCCTGCCCATGGCAGGGGGGTTGGAACTAGATGATCCTAAGGTCATTTCCAACCCTAACTATTCTGTAATTCTATGATTCTACTAGTGTAAAATTTATTTTATTTAAATACACATTTTGAGATGTATCTGTACATGAGAGCGTTATGGATAAACAGACAAATAAGTAGAGGTCTTGTTGGCCCAGAAATTCAATATTCAAATTTTTTTGGACATGAGTAGAAACATGATTACTGCTATTATAATCAATAATTGTTCTAAGAAATTTGTTGCTACAAAGCACTGATGACAAGTAGTAGAAGGTAGAAGGCAGAATAGGTAGAAGATAAAAAGAAATTATACCTTTTGGAAGGAGTGTAAAGGTTAAAAAGAAAGCTCATATTTTAGGTAGTTTTATTGCAAGATTTTGTGAAATTTTCCCCAGTTTTCAGAGTACCTGACTTAAAGTACTGTTGGGGATAGGTCATTGGATCTGTGGGTTGTGAGAGTTCCTGAGAAGCTGCTTAGTATTTCTGGTTAAAGTCTCATCTGAGATATATCTGCTTTGTGAATCTATGAGGTATCAAACCAACTTAGGGAAATTTCATGGTTTGGAACATAGTATCTTCGTGGTTGATCACAAAGTTCTCTTAACTGATTGTTATTTATATGCTTCCAGCTGACATGGCTTGTGTTTCAGATTTGTAAAGTAGCCGCTACAATGCACAAAGTGTGTGTGTAAAACACTTACATTACTGAATTATACTTCGCTTTATAAACATTGTGAAGTTTCACCTTTTGCTCCTAAGTTACTCCTAACTTATTTTTAGAGATGAAGTCCTCTGTCTGTAGGATGGATTTTAGAAAGTTTGTCTAATTTGGGGTGCAGCACAGCCAAGTTAGGAAGCTGCCTTGGTAATAGGATGTTTTTACGGTGTTCAGTGTGAGATACCCATTACGTGGGAAAGACTAATTTTCCAGGAAAATTAGTATTTTCACATGCTCTTAACAGGCAGCAGGATAAACATGAAGTGGTGTTACCATTGAATTTATTGTAAAGTTTGTCTTTTCCAAAACCAAAGGAAACCACTTGAACTGTGAAGGGCTGCTACCATTTCGTATGAGCTTCCTAGAAATGTTTCACCAGCTCCAGTTGCTTTAAATACTTGAATAGAGGCCCATTGTCTGTAAACTTTATTTTCTGAGAGTTTAGGAAAGGTGGTGATGGGAGCTTTCATTTGTTTGGGGAGAAGGCTCAATTTCTAAGGTTTGGGGGTTTTTGTATGTTGTTTCTCATCTCTTCTCTCCTCCCCATATTTGCATGTTTAGGAAATAGATAACAATAGAGACGATATTGTAGTTTTGGGATCCCCCTTATGAATTTTAAGCTAAACGTTCTTTGTGGTGCCTGGGCCAATACTATGCTAATAATGAATTTGGATAATTTGATTATTTGTCTGCATTCATACACTCAAACTCTAAACAGGATCACTTAAGATTCTGTTTCTGGTAGTTGGAATGAAAAATACACTACCTCCTACTTTAATCAGCAAAAAGACTTTTCTTACATTTTAGATACAGTCTTCTCATTATATGTTTTTATTGGTGCTGCCTAGAATGTTTGTAACTTTTGTTAAGTGATCTGTCTATATTCTAGAAGTCAGGTGCATTTCTAGATACTGCTTGTTAGGGTTGTTTCTGCCACTGCTTAGTGTGTTTGAGAAGCCTGTGAAAAGGCTCTCTTGGTCATTACTGGGTGAATTCTTGATGTCAAGAACGTGACACGTTTTTTAGCATGAGCTAGGTATCAGTATCTTATTCTTCATTGTGCCTGTGAGGTACAGATTATCTTTAGAGTCATTCATGAGTGATTTTGCTTTTAGTTTAGGTTTGTGCACAGAACTTCTGTAAAAACATTTTGACTCCACAGACATGACTTGCAGTAGTGCTCAAAACTTTATACGTTTTTTAAAGGATTTTGTACTTTGATCCCATCTTTAGGAAATCTTCAAAACTGCAGGTGAGAGAACAAATGAGTGTCAAAATCACTGATATAAGAGAGTGGTTTTTTAAATTTTACTAAATGTTTAGTTGGTGTTGGATGAAAGAAATCCCTTATGTCATGTTTGTGTCTTTCTGAGTAGCTGGTCAGTTGGGGACTAGAACTTTTTTAAGAAACATACTATACATTTGATTCAAGGTTGTAGGGACTAACAGGTATCCTGTGTATAATCTGTATGTGGGGGTGGATGTTGTTTTAATTGTAAAGTTACCTGCTATGTAACTTCACACAGAAGTGAAATGCAGACATTTAATATAATCCTTTCTCCTTCGTATGATCATAAAACTGCAAGTTGATACTGACTTCATTAAACTTGTGCTGATTCTTTTAATTAGTCATGTCTATGCAAGATTACTTTGCCAGCATATTAGTATGTAAGATTTTTCTAGGGTAGAAGGATTTGATAGTGACAGAACTTTGCTTTGATCAATAGACTGTGTTCCTCTAAGCAAAACCAGCTTCCAAAGTGTAACTGAACTATTAGGAGCTTTTACTGGTACGTCTGATTGGTTAAGGATAGATGGCTTTATGCTCTTTCAGCGTAGCCGAGCCTCCAAAGCATGAGTGAAGACATGCCTGAGGAGGAGATCCCAGTATTAAGTGATACTATACAGCAGATTTGTTTAATTTTTAAAATTAATTTCTATGCTTCATGTGATTTTACTTTTGGTGATTTTACTATCTTGCCTTGTTCTTTAAGGAAGAGTACCTGCTCATTTATGAAGTGTTTATACACAAGTCCAGTTGTGGATGAGTGGGAGCTTTATGCCTAGAGCACTTGAGCTGTAATCTTTTTCTAGGAGCACTAAGATAAGGAAAACATTGAGTAACACTATGCTTCCACCATATGATGTGAAAGGACTTGGATTTACTCTTGGTTGGTTGGTTGGTTTTGTTTATTTTTGAGGGTTTTGTGGGTTTTTTTTTTCTGTCATGTGGGTCAAGTGCTTTATAGAATCTCCATATTTCTAGGAGATTGACTTTTTTCTCTATTAACCTTTTTTCTATTTGTGAATAAGATCAAAACTGTTACGACTTTGTTAACTGATAATTTCAACATGCTGCTACCCCTGGATGACACTCTAGTATCTGATATTATCTTAGAGTGTCTAAGAGAAGTGCTCTACTCTTAAGTCTTTTCTTCCCAGAAACTCTCAGGGGGTTGGAGGGGGAGGGGAGGAGAGGAGAGGGGGAGAAAGGAGGTAATCAGTCTGTTTCTGTGTAGAATATCCCCTTTCCAATGTAGTCTGTTTGCTTCCAGTATTGATTTCTCCCCTACAAAACTGAGCCAAGTTGGTAAGGAGGCCCGAGCTCTTTCTGTCCCCAGCAGAAAGAACAAAGATACAGGCTTATATTTGCTATTGGTATGACTTGGAAATAATTCAGCTTGGACAAGGTTTCATAGTAATAAGAATATACTGGGTTAAGATAAATGCTTGTCTACACTATCACAACTTTTATATTTCTGTATCTGTTCTTTTAGATTCAGTTCTGTTACAGTGCTGGCAGTTCTATGACACTCAGTGTGTGCATGACCCTCGTGGTTTTCTTTAACGGCAGAGACTGAAATTTTCTGCTAGCATGGATACTAAGGTCCTATTCCTGAATTAATACTGAGGAAATGGATACATTCTAAAGTAATGTTTAATGCCTCAGGTTCTTAATTGGCCAAGTTCTCACTGAAGTAGGTAGTTCGAATATTGCCTTCACAAGTACTGATCTATAATATTTTCCATTCCTCTACTCATATAGCTAGTAGATCATGTGAAATCTGATAAATAAATAGAAAACAAAGTCTTTCTGGGGTCATTTAGGTACATACTCCTAGAGAATAACATCACGTTTCTGTATGAAGAATGACTGTAGTTTCTTTTGTTATTTAACATATGCAGTAGTGAATTGTTAAAATAAGACTTTAACGCAAATGAGAGAATGAGGGTATAGTGTAATAAAAGTAAAGTTTCAAATATGAAAAGCAAAGAGAAAAAATGTGAAATTAAAGGATTTCTTTATTTTTCTTAAAGAGTGTAGACATATACCAAACAATTTATTTAAATTTTTATTTTTGTAGGAGGAATAAACATGGGGTCACTCGTGAGAAGATTGCTCAGATGTTGGAACGATATGAATATCAAATATCCATACCTATTGTCATGAATTCAGTGGTACCTCCTCACAAAAACACTCAAAGGCCACCTCTGCAGCGAAGACATAGGTGGGGAGGCAATACAGACTTACGGAATTCTTTCAGTATTTCCAGTAGCCGATAACAGTTGCAGTCAGTTAATAAAAATCTGTTACTTGCCCTTCTAAAACACATCATCACCTCCAGTAAAGTAGTGGATCTTTTGTGTTTTAAATAGGTGTATTTCAAGACTATTTTCATCTGGAGGTTGTTCCTTTAATAGACTTGTGTGTAAATAAAATTGTACATTTAATGTTTTGGGTTTTTTTAAACTATATTTATTGCAGTTGTAATAACTCTGATTTTGGTAAAATATTTAACACAGTATGACATATAGCAGTCTTCCTTCATAAACCTAAGACAATGATGTTGTCGTACATGAAGTAACTGTTGAGCAGTGTTTTTAAAGTGGTCATATTGGAGATCTTTTTAAAGATAAATAAAGCCCCAGAAGAGGAGGTGATTTATGTAATAGCCAATTTTGATGATTGTCATTTAGTCTTCTTTTAGGAGATATTTTTGAAAACAATTTTGTCCTGGAGTGTTCTTTTATTCTCTTTTGCATGTATTACCAATTGGCATAATTTTGACATGTATTTTCTCTTCAGTTGTGGTATTAGTTTTGGGGTTTTTTTTGTCTTAGAAGCTCATGTGGCAACTGAAGCAGTATGTGCCAATACAGTATTCACCAGCCTTAAACTGTACAAACAGAAATACTTTTTTATTTGTTCTCACTGGTAGTATATGAACTGTGATGGTGGTTGCACACCACCTTCTTTGTGCTGACTAAAACCCTCTAAATTTTATCACTAAACACCCAAAATTTCACAGGTATGTTTTTCTAAGTCATTATTTTATTTACAATAAAAATGGAGTATTAAAGCAGTAGGCTGTCAAGTCCCAGTCTGCAGTTGTGAAGCATCAATTCAATATAAATAGTGCATATAATTCTGTAAAACCATGTTGTGTTCCCAGTTTCAGCATAGCCAATGTAATCTGATCAGCACAAAACAAAGAATAAGCCAGCATGGAGATAGACTAATTTACTGCCCTTTTTCTCTTAAAATAATTACTTTGTAAGTTTTCACTTTGCTTGCTTTCTAACAGCCTGTTATATTAATAAACCATTTTTCTCTTCTGTGTTGTTTTAGTAGTTCAGTGCAACAGTTTTATAATTTTCATGTTTGTAGGATTTTATTCACATGAGCATTATTACTACCCTGCTACTTGAAATAACCTATCTTCAGGTCTAACTACATTTGATTTCCTTATACACTGAGTAAATCCTGAGTAGGAGGCTTTGTCAAGGACACGAGTATGTAGTAAAAGAATTTTCATGGTTTTCTATTACTGATTTGGTGTAATAGTAATCAGAATTTTGAAAATTCCAAAGCCAGAATGATTTCTTTTGCTTACAGATAATTTTTAACAGGCCCTATAAATTACTTCATCTTTAAAGCCTGAATAATACCATGAAAGTTGAAAGTCCAGGTATATAATGAAATATTTTTTCTACACCTGTTGCGCAAATTAAGTTTGTATAACTTAATGCATATCTGTAGTAACATTTTCAGAAGCACTTCTATTGACTATAAAAGTTGGAGTGTGCAGTTTCATATTTTGGTGATTGTTTTAATTGCTTGCAAAATTATTTAAAATACTTCAGTAGTGCATGGATTGTTAATATGTCAAATTATGTCTATATGTAAAAAAAGCTTTCCTACTATATCAATTGTCTTCCCTCATTGTCTGTTGTTCATACCAGTTACTTGACTGTATTTTAGTTTTCGTGGTTATCTCTTTCCATGTCTCGGAAGAGTCACGATAATCATAGTAAATGATCAGTAGTATTTTAATCATCCCAAAGTTTTTACATTTGAACATGCAAGTATATTTCAAGTGGAAGATAAAAAGGTTTTAGAAAGACTCATTTTATTTACTCTATGTTGCCTTAAGGCATAATAAAGTGATAAAATTTATTGCTGCTTTATGTAATACTCACAATGTCTTAAGGTATGACAAAAAAGAGCTGATTATTGGAAGTTGATGTTATGGTATCTGTTGGTGCCTTCTGTCTTCATTTTTTAAAGCAAATAGATTTATTTTTATTGCAGTATTTAATTGATATTTAAGGTTTTTTTAACTGAAATCTGTATTTAAATATATACAAATTTGTGATATTTTAAAATGGTGCAGCACTTTTGTGCTGTATTTTTAATAAATTATTGGTGAGTATTTTTGATATGCAAAGCACATTGTCAGTTTTCACGAAGGACATAACAAAAAATGAAAGCTTTGCTTTGCAACTTTGGCACTGTATCAAACATTTCTTGTAAACTGCTTAATTTATAAAGCCATATTCCAAGGTAAGTACAGTGACGTAGGTGGAAACACAGTGGAATTACTGTCTGTGTGATATATTTTTCTTTCATGGTATATTAATGTTTCATGTCAATATGACAGTTATGGTCATACATACCTCTCAGAAGTTTTTTATGCTACGCTGTTTATATGTAAAATAATAAAATAATGTGAAATACCTAATGCAGGTATTTGGATTCATCCTGCTTCCTCACAAACAAGGAAAATTACTTATTTTGTCAAAAAGGATGTACCAGAAATGTAAGAACTCGCTATTCAGTTAGACTGGGAGTCTAAAAATTTTGTCTGTCTGGCATAGTTTTTTTATCACTTTTGATGATGACAGCGTACCTCAAATGAAGGTATCCTGTTGTTTTATATTTATAGTAAATTGCTAGCTAGTTTGTTGCATTTCATGAAATGGTATCAGAATATTCTTTTTTTTTTTTTTTTAAATGCAACTAATACATAGAACCTGAATGTTACTTGGAATTTGCATTTGTGTCTGCTGCATGCTTCAAACCAGTAAAATGTTTGGTAAGTAAATTTAAACAGTATAGTTAAGATATTCAGCTGCAGTTTAAACATCCTATTTTTTGAAGCATGAAATTTAAATGAGAATAAATTTGCAGGACATACATAATTTGGTTCATATCGCTGTCCAGTTAGCATCAGCTATATAACCTTACATGTTGCTAGAGGGAAAAAACAATTCTAGTTTTACTGCTTTGTCTAAACTGCTGCTTCTGTTTGATTAGTTTACTTCCTGAATTACCAGAAGTTTCCATCAGCCTTGTCTTTGATGAGTGACTTACTTTTCTTATTTTTCTTTGGTTTGGAAAGGAAAAATAATGTAAACAAGCAAAATCTTAAAAAAAAAAAAAAAGAAAAAAAAAAGAAAAACCCCAGGAAAACCCTACCACTACAACACCAAGAAGACCTATAGTGCTGCGTTTGGCTGTGATAGAGTTAATTTTCTTCACAGTAGCTGGTATGGGCTATGTTTTGTATTTGTGCTGGAAACTGTGTTGATAATTCAGGGATGTTTTCATTATTGCTGAGCAGTGCTTACACAGAGCCAAGGCCTTTTCTGCTCTTCACACCACACCACCTGACCAGTGAGTGGGCTGAGGGTGCACAAGGAATTGGGAGGGGACACAGCAAGGAGAGCCGACCCAGGGGGTATCCCATACTATATGGTGTCATGCTCAGCGTATAAACCAGGGGGAAGAAGAAGGAAGAAGGGGAAACAAGGCATGTTTGGAGTGATGGCATTTGTCTTCCGAAGTAACCACTACAAGCGATGGAGCCCTGCTGTCTGGAGATGGGGACACCTGCCTGCCAATGAGAAGTGGTGAATTAATTCATTGCTTTGCTTTGCTTGTGCATGGCTTTTGCTTTACTTATTAAACTGTCTTTATCCCAACCCCTGAGTTTTCTCACTTTTAATTTTCTGATTCTGTCCCACATCCAACCCAGAGGTGAGTTGAGCGAGTGGCTGCGTGGGGCTTAGTTGCTGACTGTGATTAAATTATGACAACTTAATGTGACACTTTTTTATATAAACTTTTTAATGTGCTATGTTAAATGAGGTGCTATGAGGAATTCTGTCTTCTGTTCTTGTATGTATGTCCTTTTTAGGTTCATTTAATCTAGGTTGCCATACTGCATAATTTTTCTTAAGCTTTTTGTCTTTTAAGCAGAAAAAGAATATTTTGGTTTTTGTAATCTGTCTCTTGAAACCTTCTGCAAAGATTGGAGTGTTTCTCTGCTAATAGAACTGAAAACTAGGCTGGGATGAGGTCCATAACATTTATGTTTGGTTTGTATCTGTCTTCTGTGATAGAATTTAAACTGTCAGTATTTTCTTCTTTGAGCTGGACAGTTGGGTTCATTTTTAATGAATAAGAAAAATAATTACTTTAATATTTTTATGTTGATGTGTGTTACCTGTAGTTTTAACTGCTGCTTCCTCCTAGCAGCTGAGGGTTCGGGAAGAGATGTTTTCCTTTTGCTGGTGCATGGTAGAGATGAGGTGACAAGTTCCATGTTGAGAATTGAGAGTTTTCCCTGCAAAAGAACAGACATATGTATTACAGTTCCCAGTAGAGAGCAATAAGAAGATATAGTGTTGAAATGCAGTTCATGAATTTGAAATTAAGTACTCAATTTAAGAGTGATCAGATGTTTCACATACATAGATGAGATGTGGAAATATTTCACTTCAGTTTTTCTGCAGTGGTCCCTTCTCATTTCAGTTTTGTATGCTCTCATCCTTTTGAAATAAAAGCAAGAGCAGAAATTAAAGCTCTTTAGTAATAATCTCCTGGGTGTGATAATTTCCTACTTGGATGTCAGTGAATTTGGGGTTTATTTTTTTTAATAGGCTCATTGCTTGAAATTAGTTGTTAATCATCTTTTTTAGAGTTCACAGAAAAATATGTGAAAGCACAGCTGGTCATTTAAATATTTGGAAGATAAAGTAGTGAGAAATATGATTTGTCAAGGCCAGGTCATTGCAAATTTGTCTTACTTATTTCTGTAGTAACAGAGAAGTGGCAAGTGATGTTTTTAGCTTGAGATAGCCTCTCAATGTCATTCTAGCTAAAGAATAATAAAAACATCGAAGCATTGCACCTGGAATGGGTCTTTGCAGTTTCCTTTTGGCTGATAATGCTACTGCTTCATTTCTCAGGCTGGCGAGCAATCCTTGACCATTTCATGTACACGTTACTGATACATACATCCTGTTGTAGCAATACCATCTTATGCCAAGTCAGGATGTTGTATCCATGGAGTATTTTTTTGTTGCACTTGCAGTCTTTTTAGTGATGTTAAATACTTCTATTTTTTGGGTCATTAATCAAATCCAGTTTTTCCTTTGTGGTCCCTGAAACTGATATCAGGGTGGGCAACTGCTTTATAGTAGTGTGTGTCATCCTGCTTGTCCTTTTAAAGTATTCTCCTAACACTAACTACAGTATTCTATGATTTTATGGAAACAGAAAAAAGTTTTCTGTGCCTGCATGTTGTCTAACTGTACTGATTTAAAAAAAACATGAATTCTTTAGTGGATTGTTGTTTAATCTCTTAAATGGCTAACAGACAAGAAGTGCTGCTTTAGCTGACTGAATAAACATTTGCTTATTTTGAAGGGGTTTATTGTGTAATTTACAAACAAGTATTAGTCATGGGACTGTAATGCTGTTTGGCTGTTACTTTATTCATTATATTTCTATTATTTTATTGCTTCATCAGCCACAGCTTTTACTAATCTATACTATAGGTTGTAGAAATCTATAAGAAGTTACTGAACAGGTTATCCCACTTCTTTCTCTTAACCATGAAGAGTTTCTGAAAGCTCACAAACCTTACTTAAGAGTGGATTAACTGTATTACTTTCTCCCCATTTAGTGTTTTTCCCAAAAATTTTTCTGTATTGGTTGTAAGGTAAATGCACTGCTTCACGGAGGTCTTGAGAGCAAAAGCAGATATCGCATCTTTCACTTGAAGTAAGACAGGTATACATGTTTGACCTTCATCTACAGCTCTTTGCAGCTGTTTGGTACATCACTAAATATTCAGTGAAGTATACCTGGTAGCATTTCAAAACTATTGTCACTTTATGTAAACTGCAGTTAGAAGACTGTACTTGTAACCGTGCAGCAAAATTGCATTATATATAGGAGTATAAATGGAATTCTCTGTGTATGTATATTTTATACATTCTTCTGTATATAGAAGATCCAGAGCATTGTGTTCATTCTGTTTCTGTTTTGTTCCAGCAGTCTAGACTGCATTATTGTTTCTAATAATGAATACTTAGATTAAGTTCATAATGCTGCCCTTTTTGGCCCTAGGTCTTGAGGAGAGGTTTTATTGTGAGCAAAGATATTTAACTATGGTTTAACTTTCTGCTGCTCTGTAGGTAACTGAGCTTGTAAAGAGATTAAATAAGTGTATTGCCTCATTAGTTTGTGTTGCCTTTGAAAGTGTCAAGCTTTGGGCTCACTGGTATGTAGAAGATGTGACTTATTGGAGCAGAGGGTGGTCAGGGCTTTGTAGCACCTAATACACAAGGAGAAACTGGGTGAAACAAATTGTTCAGCCTTAAGAAGAGAAGCTAAGACAGCTTAATGCTGTCTTCACCTACCTAGTGCAAGAGTATAAAAGATAGGGCCAGGCTGCTCTTAGATAAGAAGCCATGGGTTGAGGTTGCAACACAGGAAATTACAATCGGAGATTAGGTTGTGTATTCTCCATTGTTGGAGTATTCAGAACATCTCTGGGTTAGGTGCTGAGGAATGAGATCTCTGTTGGTATTGCTTTGATCAGGGGCTGGACCATGTGATCTCTAGAGGCCCTTTCTGACAGAAATTATTCTATTCTAATGACTATAGTGAGAGCAGTGTCCAGAATATCAGAAGAGTTACCAAAGACTTAAAAATCACTAACAGGATTGCTGCCTGGTTTCAGGGTGTCAGATGCAGGCTTGAATTAATACAGCAGTCCGTAATTCTCTTCTTACTCTCAAGTGGGCCCTAAGTTCCTGGCATTAACTTACAGCAAAACTGGCTGTACTGTTTGTTTTGTTTATTTTGTTTCTTAGCTATATTGGGACAGTTGCTTGCAAGCTCCTGACAACACCTTCAGCTGATGCCTTTTATTCTCCCTCAGAGAATGTCCATTACCACTTGTCTCTTGTAAGTTGTACTGTCTTTCCAGACTTAGAAAATTCTGGCATATGTTAATGCTTATCTGAAGTAGCCTTTTATTTTCTGTCCAAAGAGAGAATTCTGTTGATGCCATATATCAGAATTGAAAGACAGTTTTCTGCAGCTGTTCATCTCCAACACTCACAGAATAATACAGGGATGTTTTGTAAAAAGTAATAATCTTTAAGGGATAATTCATTGTGTCACTTGTGTATCTTTAGTCCTTTTGGTGAAATATGTTCAAAAGGGAAATGAGTCAATGCCAAGGAGTAATATGCAGTAATAGTAAAAGTTGGATACCAGTACAACAAAGTGTGACTGAGATGTGTTGAAAATGTGTAATACCTTCCAGAGAATGCATGTTATAATTGAATGCTGTGCAACTCTATTTCATATAGCATTTGAGAATGAGTGCAATATTTGGAGCAGATGTTCTGAAAAGCAACATATCTGTGGTTACAAGTATTTAAATTTTAAAGTTGTTATGATCTAGGTTAGATGCTGGTTACTTAATAGCTACTGATTTATTTACTGTATCCCTCTTTAACTTTCCCCCTGTTTTCCTCTTATTCTTAATTGCCTCTTTCTCCTCTGTCTGATCTGAGTGCTTTGTGCTCAGTTACAATTGCTTTCATAACTCTGAATCCATCTCCCCCTTTCGTTTTCTTCCTGAACTATAAACCTGTGTGGAGAGCTGCACCTTATGCTGTCTTTTTTTTTTTTTTTTTAATGCTTCAGTTCAAACAGATGCTGATTTAAAAACTGAATCTATACATTTCTCTTCCCCTCCCCTCCTCTCCCCCGTGCTATCCTTTTGAATGTTTTTCTTGTTCTGATGAAAGTACTGGTTTTTCTGTCATACCATTCATATTCCCTTGTTCCGTTTTTTTTCCTTAGTCTCATTAAGTTTGAAGCATCTTGTTTTTTTGGAAGTTGTACTTTTGCTCCAAGAATTATGGTCTGTGCTTTGGGGGATACTTAATTTACATGTCTTTGCTACTATTTTGTTGATTTAGGCCACTTTAATTCATATCCTTTTATTCATAGCCACATATGCAGTAGTGCTGTAGTTAGTGAAAAACTGAGACAGATCATTGTCTGGGAGAATGGGATTTTTCTATCCTGGGATTTTTGAAAGTGCTCCTTAAAATCTCATCTATAAATGTCTTTATATCAGTAGAAAACTATGGAGCATTGCTGCAGACCAGGTCACAACAAACTATTAATTAGAGCAAGTTAGACTATAGTTTCTATTTCTCCAGACTGCTTCTCAAAGTAGCATATTTCATGTCTAGCCTGGATTAATTTCAGTCAGGTTGTCTTCATGCTTGAGCTGATATCATCCAAGTAATAGAAGTGATATCATCAAACTTGATGAGTCGTGTGCTTCCAATGCATAACATTGGCATGTGTGTCCATCACGTTCTCTTCAAAAGGCTAAACACTGACAGATCTTAAAAGAGAATTGATTCTATAAGCCTTCGTGGGTGAGAAAGCTCATGATAAACCTGCAGTTTCTTCTCTGTATTGTAAGTACATCCCCTTAAGATGGATTTGGATCAGTTGTAGCTTTTCACTTTGTTATTTTTTTTTTGGCTCCTCAACCTGCTTTTTAATACTGAGCAATACTTAATGGTGCAGAGAAATGCAGTCAAACAGAAAATGGAGGATTTTCTGTCTGTCAGCATCCATCAGTACCTCCAGTGCTGTTTTTTCATTTTTATTTTCCTCCTTTTTTCTGGTTAGAATTTTGAACTGTGTCAGGCAAGAGAGATTTGTGGCACCTACATGAGATTGAAAGCAGGTTTTTAGTTGTTTCACTTGTTCAGGAAGTAGACATTTGGTACTGGCCACAAGCATATTCAGTGAGTATGTACACGTTTATCAGTCAGTATATTCAGGATTTATTTCCTTAGTGTCAACCAACATATGGTATGACTGAGGAGCTGAAATAGGAGATTGGATCTTTTAGTCAAAAGGCATTTATGACTTTCACGAACCAGGTGGGGTGATCTAATTGATTGATCACCCTACCTGAAACTTCTTGTGGATTGAAGGGACTGTCACTTGAAACTGAATTGCTGTTACAAACACCTCAGGAACTTGAGTGTTTTGGTGATTTTGGTGGGGGTTTTGTTGGTTTGTGGGCATGTATACTTGGGCATGTTGTGTTTTTTTTATTTGTTTTGTGTATTATTTTGAAAAGTAAAGTGGTTGCACTTTGCCACATTGTTCGTTAAATGAACAGCATCTAAAGGCATGCTCTGATCAAACCAATTAAATGCTGTTCTCTCTCTGCTCTCTAGATCAGTGTCTCTTGTGTCCGGCCTGTAGCAGAGCAGCAGTCTGCTGGCTCATTATACATTGGAAGAACCTGTATAGACATAAGTCCTGTAGAAGTGATAAAGATTGGAGTGGTTCTTCAAGCATTGTGATAATTAGCCTATTTCATAAGGCAGTAATTAAATTTCACCACTACTGGCAGTTCTGTTGAGAGACAAAAGAATAACAAATACTGGGTTACTTCAGATCAAATCTAATTAGTAGGATACTTGGAGTGGGGAGCATTAATTTACAACACTGTAATGTGCACATTTCTTGCAGATCACTTATAGTGAATTTCCTTAAAATGGGCTGTGAGGCAACCTAATATGTTGCTTTTGAAAGCAGTCATCTCAGTCCTACCCACCACTTCCTTTGTCTTAGCTAGACATTCTTCTTATTGTTTTGGTAAGTTAAATCAGCTCAACAGCAATAATATGTACTTGCTTTTTTTTGGTGCTGGCTCAGGCAGGTAAATCCACCACAAGGAGGTAGTAGAGCCAGGAAAAGACGGGTAATGGAAGTGCAAGGGCAACATCTAGAATAAAATCGGGAAAGGTGACAAGGACTGTTCCTTCAGGAGCAATAAAGTGCTAAGCTGGATGTTCAGCTGTCTGGTGGAATTTCACTTTTCAGGAAGCCAAGTGATGCTGAGAAGTTATTTTGCATATGGTGGTTTGGGTTTTTTTTTAGGGTGTTTTGTTTGGTTGGTTTTTGTCCTTTTTTCAGTTTTCTTGGTCACCTAATACCAATATTTTATTTGGTTTTGAGGAAATGGATCTTTATCACTCATTTCAGTATCAAAACCAAGATATGTAACAAAAAGACTGGCACCATGACTTTTTTTGTTACTCCAAAGTTGTAATTTCTTTTTTTGTTTGTTGCTAAAGTTAAGTCACAAAGAATTCAGCAATGCACTAGGACTTACCAGGTGCACGTCTATCCTAGTAAGAACTGCTTTATGTAAGCAGCTCTACTATAATTTTGATGTTGGAAACCCACTCCAGAGATTTCAGAGATTAATAATGACATATATTTCTGAAAGAGCATGTACGTCGTTGCTAAATGTAAAAGCAGAATTGCGTTGTATATGTGTTAGTTCCTCTGTATAGCTTACATATTAGAAATCGGGTATTAGGAGAAATTTCTTCACCAAAAGGGTTGTCAAGCACTGGAACAGGCTGCCCATGGAAGTGGTTGAGTCACCATCTCGGAGGTGCTTAAAAGACACGTAGATGTGGAATTTAGGGACATAGTTTTGTGGTGGACTTGGCAGTGCTATGTTAGCAGTTGGACCCGATTATCTCTAAGGTCTTTCCAACCTAAATGCTTCCATGATTCTTTTCTGTATTTCATTATGGCAATGACTGCAGGTATTTTTTGATAGAAGCAGACATTACCTTAGATGTATGCTAGAGCTAAAGTTTGTACAACTACAAATAAATAAGTCTTTTCTGGTTTTGCCATTTTCCAGCAAAATGTGGCTACTACCTTTAGATTATTTAGTTTGCATGTTCCTCCTCAGTAATCGTGAAAGTGCATTTGTTTCTCCAGTAAAGAGTGTTGTCTGAATGCTGACTCTTAATCAAGCCTGACAGTGCTATTTTGAGCAGTAGGTTACAACTTTGAAGTCACATGTAGCAGAGTTATGGCAAAAAGCTTCTAATATTGTCTGAACAGTAGGCTGAGAAAATCCAAAGTGGTGTACAGAAAGGGAATTCCTGTATTAACAGAAATAGTACTATATTTTTTCAGTCCTGTTTATTACTGACCTTCTTTTTTAAAAAAAAAAAAAATAATTTTTTTAAATATATAGCAAAATCTACGTTTTTACTGAAACTGGTACTTTTCTTCTTGACCCATTTGCCTGTGTTGTATGTGTTTAAAAGCAACTCACTAGCAAATGCCCCTGTAAAGAAAAGTCTATCTCCATGCTGGTTCTTGAATTTTCATAGTGTGTGTGCCATAATGTTTTACAATGAGGAAAAATTGTCAAAAAATGTGTAGGTGGACTAAAAGAGGAGGAACTGTAAGAAAAATAAAGAAAACAAGTGGAAAAATTGCTTTATTAAATGCACGAACCTTAATATGAAACTGGGTGTACCCCAAGAAGGAAATTTTTAGCTATGCCATCATGGTTCATTACAGTGTTTCTTTGGGGTAGTATTTTTCTAGAAGCAGTTGGAAAAGAGATGTTGCCTAGAAAAGCGAAGAATAACAGATTTTCTTAGTCTGCTCATCACTTTCCTTTTTGTTTTAGTCCCATCTTTAAGAGTTCCAGACCTTTAGATAACAAATTTTGCTGAATTGCTGTAAAATGTCCATGTCTCCAAAGCAAAGAAATTACATGGCTGTTGTATTTATTATGAACTCTTGAATCTCACTACATCATCAACCTGGACCAACATTTGCATTCACTATATTTTGACGTGCAACAATTTCAATGCAATAATAACTGTTAATTTCTCTGGATTATCTCGGTGGTTCTTCTCCCATTATTTGGTGGATGTATATCTGCTGTTCTTTAATTCTGAAGTGAATCCTGTCCAGTGTGATTTTCCTTCTTGGTTCTTAATTAATGGCAAGGAGACGAAATGAATATGCTGAGTTCTACAGTACCTTCTGGTGTGGCATCCTAGCCTAAGAGTTTCTGTCAGCATTGTCCTGAAGGTGTTGTCAGATGTGTTAGGAGTTAGGCTCCAGAAACACGCTTGAATATTAGACAAGTTTGCATCCCTCAGTTGCAGTGCAAATTCACATATGTGAGAAGTGAGGGATAAGGAAGTATGTAGCTACAATAATGATACCAAGACTGGAGGATTGAGCCTATTCTTTTCTAGTGCTGACTTGGGTAACTTGGTTGTCATTTCTGTGGAGTTGTTGCACAGCAGCACAAGGGCCTCTAGATACAATACTAAAGTATTCTTGGAAATGGTGCACAAGTCTGATGTTTTATTCCCCACTCCATTTAAAAACAACTGAAAATTCGATATTTTCTACTTCACTGATAAGGGGTTTTATGCTTCTTAAAACCAGAGAATTTTCTCTTCTAACCCACTTTCAAAATCATAATTCTTATCGCTACTGCTTTGTTTGCTTTAGTGTGTTGTGTGAAGGACCATCCTGAACAAAGGGTTACAGAAAAGCAGAGTTACAGAAAAGAAGCAGATTTTTATACAAAGATTTGCAGCCAAGCTTAGCTTTGAAAATCTGATTTCTGTCTCGAGAGTTTTATAGAGAGAAGTTAGATTTTTGCACTAGGTTTTTCTTAACATGTGTTCATTTCAGGGTTAGCTGGCTAATGGCTAATGCCAAGATTTCAGAGAAGTCACCATTCGAGCTACTATTCAATTTGATGAGGAATGCAGAGAAAAATCCAATGTTCTGTAGAGAGATGCAAAACTAATTGTAAATAACTGCCTAAAACTGTGTTAAATTGTCAGTAATGTATTATTGCTTGTAAAATATGAAATATTTTTTCCAAATATATATGCAGCGACACATAATATTCTGGGCAGTAAATACATGTTACTGTAGTCACTGTATCCTTCCACTATTCAGATTTTTTGTTAGTGTGTTTTGTATTTGAGTCCAAATTAGACAAGTATAATCCATTTAATCTTAATGGATGAAATTTGCTTAGTACATCCTCCATTTAGTACCCTTCTGCTCTGCATGGCGTTTAATGAAATTTCAGAATAGCAGTTGCTCTTTAGGATCTCTTACTCAACCATCACAAAAGACATCCAGAAACATGTTGTTTGGTCTTGCAATGATTTGTGATACTTTTGTAAAGCTAAGTTAATGAGATGCAGCTATGTTTTTAAATTGTTTTAAAATGTTCAGGAGTGTTCTGAATTGTGCGATGTATATTTGTGTTATAAATAGAAAATTTTATTTGAGATTTTATTTATTTAGAAAAGTAGATGTTGTGTTTGGTCATCATATTAACATAAAATACCTATTCTTCAAACTGGATGCAATGAATGCCTTATTACTGACATTTATTTTGCTTTTTAAAAAATTTTTATTATTATTTTCACATAGGGACACAGTTTTGAAGAGGAACTGTGGGCGCCTGTCTACAAAAGCAAAGCAGAGGGGAAAGCAAAAAAGAAACAAAAAAATTAAAGGTAATCCTACAGAAATCACAAAGAAAATGTTAGGTGGATCAGCTCATCATCCAATGCCAGATGCCCAGGACACATCAGGGAGTGAAGAGGATTGTCTGGAAGAAGAAGACAGCAAATCATTCTGTGTATTCAGTGAAGGTCCAGAGGATTCAGTAACAGTTTGTGAAGAACAGCCTCATGGTGATGATGAAGGCTTGAATGAGGCTGCAGGGGGTTCAAGAGAAGGGTTTGCCATCGCTGTGTCTGAGGTCTCAACAATGACCAACAGTGCATTGAAAAATGAATTGCCTGTGGAAAGTGACAGTTCACTTCTAATAGATCTAAAACCTTCTACTGATAATCTATCAAAAAATGCAGCAGATAGTAAGGAAACAAATCAAAGGCACATAGAAAATCTTTACAGGAGCAGTATCCTGAAAATAAGCAATGAGAAAAATTCTATCCAGGAAATGGAAGGTGTCTCTGAAGACTGTAACATGCTACTGTTAAGCAAAGAAAACGAACTCAAATCATATCAAAGTACACCTGAACCTGACATGGAAGCGAAGCTGTTAAGTTTAAGTGGTGAAGGAAAAGAAATCTTTCAGTGTTACAATTCAAATATACATGACAATGTGCCTGATAATAACACAGAGGACACACGTGCATTAAAAGCAGAAGAGAATAGCTCTAATGCCCAGGCTGTTTTTCCAATTAATTTCCAATTACCTACTGAGGAATTGCAGCTGGGCTTTGATACGCAAGTTTTTCTCTCTTCTTGGTCTGAGAATAAATTTGTAGGTGAACAAAGACTCCCAAAAATGAGAAAATCTAAACAGACTCATATGAACAGTTCAAAACAGCTAAAATGCTGTTGGTCAAATGAAGGATTGGTGAAGGAAAACCGTTGGGTAACAGTAACTGAGGAGGCTGGTAGTGTAATAAGTAATGGTCTGTCAGCATCTGCAGCTGGTGAAGTGCAGTTTCATTCCCTGATAGAAGCCAGGGTCACCTTTGTGCAGTGTTCAAGTGAAGTAGATGTTTCAAGAAATGATGCTGCACCAATTGCATCAAAGAGAAAAAGATACAGAAGAATTGTCAACTTGGCACCAAAGTTCAATCTACCAAGACAAATTGATGGTATTACAGATGGAGGGAAAGAAGTCCCAATAAAAGATGATGTTCCCCAGAAAAGTGTTTTGGAAGTGGGGAAAAAGAGCTTTCTATGCAAGGACCACAGAGAGGAATGTGAACAGAACTATGCATTGCAGGAATATTCTGCACCTTTCAGTGGCACTGAGGCAACCTTTTCCATGCCTACCACAGACTCAGATACTCTGTTGCGTGGTATTTCTTGCATTCATTTGGGACAGTCTTCTCCTATGCCAAAATATTCCCGCAAAGTTTGTGTAGTTTCCAGGATGAAGAAGGAACAAGCTAGAGCTCTTAAGCAGCAGGAGGTAGTTGATAAAAAAGAGGATGAAAGCAAACAAGTTTCTTCAGAGGTTACAAATAGCCAACCAGATATTTTGTCATCTGTGAAAGCTATTTCTGAATATTCCAAAGATTCCAGTATGCTGGCAAGCTGTAGTGAAAACCTGCAGGAAGCAGATGACACTGAGCCAGCAGAGACCTCACAACTCAAAGATAATCAAGATGTGAATACGACGTGTAGTTTTCTGGGACTCCCCTTATCATTAGGGTTTGCTTTTCAGCTTGTGCAGCTCTTCGGTTCTCCAGGTCTTCCACTGGGTAATACTCTTCTTACTACTACTATGTAAAAACCAAAAAAATCTCAATCCCAAAAAAACCACAACGCCCCCCAAACCCACGAATGAAAAACAAAGCACTCCCACAAAACCAGAAAAAAAAGCAAAACCCCCCATGATTAAATACTTTATTTTAAGTACCAATTAATCAAATATTAATCCTGTTGAGTTATTGCTGCCTTGGTGATTGTTTTATTTTTAATGTAAAATTCAGTATCTGTCAAAGGTGCTGTTTGGTTTGGCTTTGTATTTGCAGTCTTTTTAGTTACAAAAACTGAAGGATGAAGCTCTTGTTGATGTTTAATACACCCTACTGAGTAAGAATTTACTGTGTTGATCACAGAACTAAATGAAAACATGGTACAAAATGTGTGCCCTAATATAAGGGTTGCATATTTTGAATTCCACCTGGCTAATATAGTAATATTCCATTTTCTTTATTTAGTAAAGTTTTAGTTTAAAATCTTTATCCCTTGTCATATCACAACAGGCCCTGTTAAAAGTTTCTCCCCATCTTTCTTGAGGACCCCTTTGCTGCATGCAAAGAGTTGTGGTCAATAGCTCAATGTCCAGCTGGAGACCAGTAACAAGTGGCGTCCCTCAGGGATCACTGTTGGGACTGGTCTTGTTCAACATCTTTGTTGGTGGCATTGGCAGTGGGATTGAGTGTGCCCTCAGCAAGTTTGCTGATGACACCAAGCTGGGTGGTTCGGTTGATATGCTGGAGGGAAAGAATGCCATCCAGAGGGACCTTGACACACTTGTGAGGTGGGCTGATGCCAACCTGATGAAGTTTAACCAT
>JAOEHX010024307.1:0-14456 GCA_025448015.1 Bolborhynchus lineola | reverse complement strand
AAAAAATGTAAATCACAGAGATGACCTTACTGCTGACCAACAAATAAAACCCAGGAAATGTAAATTCCACAATCCTTTTCAAGAAAAGACACCCTCCACCACCCAAAAATAATAATAAGAATAGGTCATTGCTCATTTTTTCCCAATACTCTATTAATATAAATTGCATGGTAGTGGAAGGGTGCATTTAGATAGCATACTATGATATGCACTCAACTTTAGCTTTATAATTATTTTTAATAAAGGAGTTTTAAATGCCTGTAATTTTAGCTGTTTATTTCACAATTTGCATACTATTCTTACGCCTTTCAACTGCTGAATTTTTTTTGCCAATTATTATTTTTTTTTAATAATAGGGTTCTATGTGCAGGTAGATTAAATAAAAGAAATTATGTGTGGGATGCGAGTTCTCATTACACAAAATGTTTCTATCCCTCTGGCTTTAGAGATAACTTTCCAAACATAAATTGTTTCAGTAATTAATTTTCCTGAATATATTACATATTATTGCATAAATTTGGGGGGAACATTTATTGTCAGAAACACAGAAAATATATACAGAGAGCCCTAGGATTAACCAAACTGTTTAGTCCAATTTAAAATAAAACAACATTACAATCATTTTGTACAGTTCTGAAGCTTTTTGGCTTGGATATGTTTTAATGCTGTCTTTGTTTTTATGACTTTTTAAGTCATCTTTAAATTTAAAAATATTAACATAGGTTGAGTATTTCTTCATGCTCTTGCGGCTTAGCTCTTCAAATGGCGTAGTTCTAATTCAACAATTTCACTAACTGTCCTTTACATGTCTTAGAACATAAACACAATTTTACTTCACTTCTCTTTTTACCATTTGCAGCAGTTCAATGGACCCAAAACATATAAAATTAAGAAAAAGAAGGTTTTTTATTTATTTTTTTATTTTTATTTTGACCATTGCATGATTTGTTGGGGTTTTTTTTGGCAGAGTGAGGTTTAAATTTGAGCTGGAGGAAGCCCAGGGCCACGCGGCTGGTTGCAGCAGTGGGCCAGACTGCAGCTGCCCACAGGAGAGTAATGACCTGAGGAGCCTCACATGGCAACTTTGCTCTACCTCAGTGTGCAAAAAAGAAATCAATAAACTGAAATAAAATTACAGAGAATTTAGAGACACAAAAGAATGAAGATATCATTAGATACAGAAATTTGGGATGGAAAATGAAGTAATATTGAGGACCCCTATTTAGCCTACTAGAATCAGATGGTTACCAGATAGAAATCCATGGTAACTTTTCAGCAGCCTTCTGTGGGGCCTGGATTTCATCTTCTCCAGCCATGAATACCCTACAGCAAATATTTTTTTGTCTGTGGGAAGAGAAGAAAACAATGCAAGTATTCCTAGCACACACAGTAAATGGATTAATGACATTAAACCCCTCAGAATACAATTAAATCCTGCATTTTATTTTTTAAAATAGAGCAGTCATGTTGATATGTGCATCTGAGACATTTCTTCCTTTTTCTAAGAAAAAATAGTGCTGGATGACATCACCTAGCAATGCATCGCTTCTCAGGGTCTTGTGCAGAATCTTAGTGTTTACACTAACAACATAATTTAAGAAACTATCTTATGTAAATGCTTGAATCTCCTAGAGTCTAGGAATGAAATGTAATGCTAATTTGATTTAGTAATTTGTTCTCTCTCCCCAGAAGCACACAATTACTGCTTTTGAAAGGCTTTTTTTCCTTTTTCCATCAAGCTAGGACTAAATTGAAAGTTGAGTCGGCAGCAAAGCCCAGGCTGGGAACATAGCAGACCTCTGCTACTCAGCCTGTTACCGACCAGAACATGCAGTGCTGGGAGATTTATTTCTGAAGATGGAATGTTCATTATCTGTCTCTTTCTCTCTTTTTTTTTTTTTTTTTTCCCTACAAAAAGTAGAAACAAAATAAGTCTTCTTGAAATTCCATAGTACCAATAATCTGAACATGAAATGTAAGCTGAAAGTAACGTGCTTCTCTGCATGTCTAGAAGAGAGAGGGCTTGTTAGCTGTATGCATGTCTGTTTCAGGAGAGAAAGGGGGAGGTTGTGTATGTGTGTGTGTACAATAGTGAAGAAATAGTTCATCAAATGAGTGGTTTCCTGTTCTGATCTGTAGATTTTCTTTCTTCCATGAAAGGAAGTGGAGATAATTGATCTGCCTTCCATCAGCACATAAAAGAGATTTTCAGCAATTTGCTTTCTGCAGGGCTACTTAAATACATGGTGATGTAGCTAGCAGAAGAGATCACCCACAAATTCTGAAGCAGTCACATATTCATTGTAGGTACAGCCAGGGCACTGATACATTCCGTCATTTGCAAAGTATGACTTTTCTTTCTTTCTCTCCCTCTTTCTTCTCCTTTACAGATACATACTGTCCCTCCAGGTTCTGCAGTCTGGGTTTGATTAAATAATTATAAACTTCAAGCAGCAGATCTATCATTTACATTCCTGAACATGCCAACATGTGTCTTTTGTGTGGATGCCAACCAATACCAAAGCTTCTCTCATTATTGTCATTGAAAATACAGTGGTTCAATGTTTGTGCTATTTCCTGGATTTTGGCGATATAATGCTGCCCAGCAATTTGCTGTTAGTGCCAACAACACTAAAGAAGTTCACAATAAATCCGTTCTATATTTACTCAGTCCACCACTGTGTCACTGAAATTAGCATTTTACAATCTCATGCTCCAAAGCACCTATTTTCTCTCTTTTAACTCCATGCTATTATGAATCCTAACAGAAAATCCATCAAAGCATGGCTTGCTTCAGCTTTTCTGTGTAAGGATTGCTGTCAGTCATGTTTGTTTTCTGGAAGGTTGTGGAGTTTGTAGCTTCATGGAAGATGACAGTAAAGATAAATCAAACTAACAAACAAGTCGGAGTGTTTAATTTAGAGATGTTACAAAGAGATTGATTCAAAATGTTGGATACCCCCACTTCATGAAGGCTAAAGTAACCAAAGGCAGAATTTGCAATCAGAGAAAGATAGCACAAAGTAACTGGACCAGATCCTTCTCTGACATCCAAATGGGCTAACACTGCTCATCTGAGTGACAGGCAGAGTGAAGAGAGAGGTTTTGAATCCACTGAATAAAAATGTCATGCTAATGAAATAAAATTATAATCAGTGCAGGGGCTTTAGCAAACTGCTGCTCTCAGGAATACTCCAGCCAATTCATTACAGAAACTGTGGGATCGTTGGGGCTCAAATACTGTCATTATCTGGGTAATCCAGCCCTTTGCTTAAAATGGTGTGGAAAAGAATAAAATAGTGCCTTTTGCATTGAAATCCTCAGATGGGCACTCCTGTGAACCCTGAGTTTGGGGTCCTGTCCAAGAGGTCGATACAGGGCCAAATTCCACTCAGTTGGAGTGCAATAGGGAAGGCCTGAGCAGGGGAGCAGTTGATATTTAAAAGATTGAGGGAAAAGTGAGAAGCAAGGATTTTCTAGGAAGAGGAAGAACAGCTTTGATAGGAGAGAGAGAAGAGAGAGTTTTGCAGGAGGAAAAGTGAAAGCAATGCTTTTGGGAAAGAAGAGTAGGACTGAAGAAGAGGCTTGTGAAAAGACACACTGCAAGATCCACAGTAGTTTTATTTCTTGCTTGCTGAAATAAGCGGAGGTTGGGATTTCTCCATTAGCAAGAAAAGCATCATTGCTATCCTTTCTCCACCCCCAGCAAGCTCAAAAGGTTTTTCTGACTATTGTGGCAAAGAGTGAGTCCACCAAAAAAACCCCTTATACCCCAGAACAAAGTATTTTGGAAATGTGCATGCATGCACACATGGAGTCGAGAGGCTGGGAGGAAACTGCTCTGTAATCTTAGCCCTCATGGCAAAAGCAGCTCCCACAGCACTGTGTGATGTGGGTGCACGCAAGCTGAGTTACAAGCTTTCACAGACACAACCCATCGTTATGAAAATCTCACGGCAGAAGTCATTGAGCCTGTCCTGTCATGCCCCTTTACAGTGGTAGGAATGCCACGGTTGCACCAGTGAGAGCATCAGGGCCACTGCAGAGACCCAACAGGAGAGGCCATGCTTTGCCGGATCCGTTTGAGCATTCTCATTAATCACAGGTTATTTTGAATAGCAAGGATGCTTGCAAGGAAAGTAGGATACTGCATGGCGAAGAAAACACTATCTGATTTACAAAATGAAAGCCATATATTTGTCTCAGCAGCTTTGCAGTCCCGACACCCCCCCCCCTCCTTTCGGCGGAGGCCAGCACGTTTACAGCAGGGCACAAGCCACCAGAGGACACTCCGACTTCTCCGGGAAAGCTGCTCCGGGCAGCGAGGGAGCGCCAACAAGCAACTAAACCGAAGGGATCCTAATGCTGCAAACCAACCTGATCTTCAGGTCAGACCTAGAGCTATTCTGTAAACAACTTCTACGGCATAATCTATGGTTTACTTTTCATGAGACAAGCTACAAAGCAGGGTTTTCTTATACTGAGTTGTATGCTCTTGGACTAAGCCACCTATTAAGCTGCTTCCTTAAGCGTGATAATGAGACAGGCACATTTGATTACAACAGATAGAATGTCTCAGCTAGTTGAATTGTTAGGGTGGTAACCTAACTTTTTCTCTGCTTTGGAGTTTTGACATATTCATGCAGCTTTTTGTAACTTTAAGACTGCTTGGGTTCTGGCAGGGCATAGAAAACAATAAAGATGGAAAACAAAAATGTTAATGCAATGCTGTCTGCATAGACAGCTGGCTGTGTATATGCAGTTAGCTGTATGTCAAATGTCATACATGCATTAGGTGAAAACATGGGACCAGGTATACAAAACTGCCCAGTTTGTGCCTCTGCTGGGGCCTCTTCCCCAGTAGAGGCATTCAAACTTTCAGAAACTCTGGGAACTTAGCATATAAAACAGCAAAATGAAATGAAAAAGAATCCAAACAACAAAACCCACCCTGTTTTTCTGTTTCTGATTTTTCTACTGTAGATATATTGTTCAAATTCTTCCCTGGTTAGAATATGTTGAGTTCAGTGTGAATTTGCTGCTAGACTTTACATAGAAAGGTACTTCTGTACCATTATAAAACATATCAAACTCTGGAATAAAGAAATCTCTGGTGTGACACACTATTGTGGCTGTATTCTGCTTACAGACGGATGTGTTGGCTCCTTCCTGTTGGAGCTGAGGACACAGGTATGGACAGGCAGACTGCGGGCTCATATATCTGGTTGGAAATAACTGGGTGAAGAGGCTGGCACTGCTTATAGCTAATCGGAGCAACTCCACTGAACTAAGCAATGCGCCTACACATTTTATGAGTTGAAGTGGTAAGCAGGGACTGAGCCTTAATTCTCTAGATTTGTGGTGTGACCAGAAACCACCTCCTTTTCTGCTTCTGATTTTCCTCAGTAGTAAGGAAAACTGAGCTACAAGAACAATATTTCACCAACAATTTCTTCTAAAACTATTCTAATAAAAACATCCTGAAACTAGCATTCAGCTACTACCTTTTATAAGTTCTTTTTTGTTCAGAGATTTAAGATGGTGGTTTAAAAAAGTGGCTTTAATCTTAAATGAAAGAGCACAAAACAGAGTAAAAATGACTACTGAAAATAAAAAGGTTTTGCCATTTTACATGATTAAATTACTAGCTCAAATAGTTACTGAAATTATAGTAGTCTTTCCCTCAATTTGTCATAAAATAACAGAGAAAACATCTACCAAGAAGATTCTGGACTGTAAAAAATATGAATATAAGTAACTGGGAAAAAAAAATGTGGGTGACTTTTCAGAGCCTCTGGGATACTGGGGGATACAGCAGATACCAGTGTTGGTTTAATTTATTCTGTCTGCTTCCATCTGTGCACACGACACTGTTGGCTTCTTGCGATGCTTGATTTGTTATTTTATACCTCTATGTGTGAAGGTCACTTATTTTACTTATGTTTTCACTTATGGGACCTCATTCATTTCACAAACCACTACTGCAAGGATGATAGAAAAGTCTTTTGAAAGATATGAAATCCCTATGATACAAAGGTGGCAGTGATTATTCTCACACTGTAACCAGTGGGAGGAAATTTCCCTGGGTTGATTCCCGGATTGATTTTGGACCCTCTGCTTCTGGATTAACATCTTTGGTAGATTAGCAGTGATACAGGTTGCATTCTACCAGAAGACCTTTGTTAACAGTGTGCACTTTTAAACTATGGGATTTCTCTTTCCATCACCTTTGACAATACTCAAGCATTCCTGCATACTTCTATGCCCAGAAAAGCACTCTAGGTGTGCTAAAAAGGAAGCAATGGTACCAATAGAAATTATCAAAAGCAACCATCAAGAGGAAGCAATGACAGCAACAGACACTATCTTCAATCCATTTCAGGCTCTGGAATTTGATCTTTCCCATGCCATTTTCCACCACATAAAGTCCAGATACAATGTTGTCACCACACACCCCTAGCTTAGTACAGTGCACCCTGATATGGAAATCACTCTCATAGCTCAGTTATGTGACCCAGAGATGGTCAGAAAAGTGTTGCATATTTCTTAACTGTAATCCCTTCATGTGTGTCTATCTTCACTAATCTGTCCATAGTGCCAATTACTATATCTCTATTTTCCACTTTTGCAGCCTCATGGATCCCTGTTTATGCTTTCCCTATTGAACGTGCCATGACTTTCTCATCTTATTCTCAAAGTCTTTTGCTCCAAATTGCCCTTTTGGAAGCATAATCTCTAGACATGCTCTAAGAAGTGAATTAGGCAACTGCTTTTGTAAAGATTTAGTCATCCTCTTAGAACAGTGTATATCTTACCTTGGATATTCATAGGTATAAAATGATGCATGTTTTTTTCCACTTACATCCCTGTCCTTAGCCGCATTAGTCAGATCACATCTGAAAGTGGAGCAGAGATGCAGTTGAGACTCTGAACTTTGACTTTCCAGTTTTCTCTTGAACATTCAGTGCTCCACTGATGCCTTTTTAGAAAAGATTAAAAGTAAAAGCAAGATTAAAAGGGACTTTTTCCAAGAGTCTAGCAAAAGTCTCCTTGACACTAGGAATTACTTCTGCCATGATCACCATTAAATAACATTGCTGCAAGCAAAAAAATTACGTTGTGCAAGCAGAACAAGCAAAACAGAACAAGACCTTTCAATCCCTTTGAGCTCTTGCCACAGTGTTTTCTCCAAACTCATATACTCAGGCTTCCAGAAAGTCCTGTAAAAAAATCTGTTTTGATCTTCACTGGTGGTGTGACAGGCCATAGGATTCTGCCACACTTGCTGGCTTTTTTATGGGGTAAAGAGAAGAAAAAGTATGTGGATAGCAAGAGCAAATGGCTGAAATAAAATTGTAGATGTGGATTCGCTCACCGTGTGGTTCTGGAAAATGTTTTCTTCTTGTCCAACCTAATCCAAAGGAAGAGCGTATGCCCTCAAATACTCATAGTCATGGAGTTGTTGGCTTTTGCTGTACACTTTAAGAAGGGCTTTTTAATGTGTTTCTGCCTGTTTGAGATGAATTTTCAAAGACCTATTATATAAACTATTTCAAAGAACTTGGCTTATTTTAGGGCTATAAGAACTATAACACTGAAACAGTACCTTAGCTCACAAATTCCAATCACCCGAAACTGCAGCAATGAAATGTCTTGCACAGAAGAGCCTGGAGAGTATTTGACTACACAGCCCATCCATTGGCTCCCTTCAGCGATTTCTCAACACCTACTAGAAAGATAACGGGCTAAAGTTACAATTAACTTCATTAAGAAAGCAAGCAATCAGTGACATCACCAAAGACCTATCTCCCCATGATAGAGAGTTTAGTAAATGCATATCCAAGGTATTTTCAGAAATGGCTTCAGTATCATGTCATAGAAGAGTTATTTTTTAAACAAATCATATCTTCCAAAGGTGCAGCCTTGCCAGCCTGGTGTAGAGGGAAAGATTTGCCCCCCTCAGCTCCAAATGGGGAGGTTGGTTTATGCCCATGCTGAAGGCACCAGGTAGTTATTGGGGTGTCTTGTGTGCCTGATTTGCTTGCTGGCAGTGACCAATCTCCCCAGTGTTACTAGATACATTCAGCGACTCCCCAGACATTTCTGGGAAGCCACATAATTCATGAAGAACCCTGCAGGTGATCAGCATAAGCACCATTTGCCCATGACCTTAGAGACAAGCACAGTGCAATACAAGCACATTTCAGCAAGGAGCTGATACCTGACCCTGCGCCAGTCCAGCTCTCCAACAGGCAGGAGTGTAGGTAGGCATGGCTCAAATACAGTGTGTTCCAGTAATTTGGGATGACAGGGGAGACATTTCAGGTTATTATATCTAGTGCACATTGGAGCTTTGTTTTGTCTAACTTGTGCAATATTCTGGGGCTCAGTGCTCTCACCCCAAAGTCTGGGAGAAAGGATGGGGGGAGAAGAAAAGGTAAGTAAGGAAGAACAAAACCACTACTATACTCACACTGGCCCAACTCACAGAGTAGGCCACATTTGGGACTGATTTAGAAAACTATTTGGCAGCATCTGTGGAAAAATGGAAGATCAAATGACATGTTTCTGTAATCTAAGTGATCTCTAAAAGTTAAATGTGAAGCGCCCCAATCAGCCACAGTGATAACCCTCCTACTGTTGAGCTTGTATTGTCTCCTTTTGATGCTTATGCATGCAGTTGCATACATTCATATCTAATATTTGTCAGTTAGTGGGGCCTCAAAAATTTCACACTGGATATGGAAATCGTGTTTTGAATATATGAGCCTGTAGCAATAGGTTGGCCATTTTAATCACTTTTGGAGGCTCCTTAGTGCTAGTGCATGGCACCACATACTTCCTATGAGCACCTGAAAAATAATTGGGTGAGAATAGGGCTATCAGCCTTAACACCTGAGTTAGAGGAAAAGCATCACTAAGCTCTTTGGTAGGACTTATCAGAAGAACATTAGAGGAAGAGAGACAATTCCTCAAGATCATTCCTCAAAGACCATTCCTTCAGTGCTGTTGTGATGACTTTCAGTGGATGAATATTCTCAGACACAATTGTTCTGATGCTAAAAAAACACAGGACAGGGAGGTATTGCTGTGCCAGTACTGGATAGTGCTTTAGCTTGTGTGCTTTTATTAGAGCTGAGAGAGTTTAAGAAAAGAGCCCTGTAACATGCATGTCCCCCTGGTGAGTTTCTGCATGCTCTCACAGCTGTAATAAAAACATGTGATGAAGGTAAATTAGGGCAGATGACTGCTTCTGTCAACACTGAGCAAACAGCATCTTTAAGGTTTATGTGTGACTTAGAATTCAAGAATGCAGACTTTTTTTCATTGATGGGCTTGTTAAAGAAAATTCTTTGATAGTTCCAGAGGAAAAAGAAATTTTGAAGAAATGTGAAGAGATTAAAGCAAAGAAAAAACCTTGACATCAGAAGGAGCTTGTTTGATTAGGTCACTCTATAGACTACAAATAATTAAAAAGAAAGAAGACAGATGGAGGATGTCAGGTGCTTAAAAACAACATATTGAGTCTACTAGTGCTTGTGCTTATGTGAGCCAAGACTTCAGGCTTCGCAGATGTCGAACTTGTCTTTTGGCTGAGGATCTCAGGAGGATGAGGAGAGGCACCAGAATTTAGTGTGAGCAAAATGGAGATTTTGCAAGTCTGGCAGCAGTGAAGAACATTTGCTGCCATTAACGAGCAGAGAAGGAGCTTTTTTTCACTCTTCTGGGGCAAGCAGACAAGCTTGCCTCTAGTCTGATTCCTTGTCTTTTGCTCCTCAGCTGCTGCTGATTGCTCAGTCTGCCTTTGAATTAACGAAGTGGCTATTTGCCTTAAGGAATACTTGTTCCAGTACCAGGGGAACTGCTCCCGCCTGCCTGGGGCTGCAGGGGCAATGCCAGCAGCCTGGCAGGTGGTGGCAGATCAAAAAGAAAAACTCCCACAGAGCTCCTGGGGATTTCCTCACTAATATGCTGATACATACATTAGTTGACTGACTGACACTGCCTAAATATTTGTCCTTTACTGCTATGTTTGGCCATGATTTTATAGCAGCTTTGGTGGTTTGTGATTTAGCCCACTTATGCATGAGCTCCTTTAACTTTTTTCTTGCTGCCCCCATCTGTTAACCACTACTGCAGGATTAGGAGGGTTGACAGGCCATTTCACCTGAGTTTTGTCTTTATTATGGAGAAATGAGTGAATTTTCACCTCTCACCTAAGTGCTGAAGTCAGTAATGGAACTTTATTTGACTTTGTCAGAAACTAAAGAAGTCTACAATCATATTTACCTTGCACAACACTAAATATTAATCCAGCATTAGGAAAGAGTTCTCAGTGTCTGCACACCTCTCCAGAAAGTATCTGCATGTTTGCTAAATTCCCGCTGAAAAATGGACACCTGGAAACAGCACAGATAAGCTACTGTTTCCCAGTCAGCACCAGGTTCAGCTGTAGCCAGAGTCAAGAGCTGCTCCATAAAAGACCAAGACAGACCAAGACTGTTAGAGGGAAACAAATCAGGAATATCTGTCTTTTCACTGTAGTCACTTGGAAGCTTGATGCTTAGCCAGGAAAGGCAGACTGGTATCCTAACTGTTCAGGTGATCCTGGAAATATAGATTATTTAAGTATCTTCCCCAGTCTCACATTATTTAGAGCAGATACCATTTGTCTTCCTACATAAAATGAAATAGGTAACTTCCTTTTTTAAAAGTCAACCTGATAGGATCATGCATGGTATTTAACTGCAGTGATAAAGACATATGGTTTAGGAATTCAATTATACCTAAGTTCTTCTCTAATAAAGCTAGAACAGCTGGTTGCCAGATCCTTGGAGTACTCCAACTTTGTCAGGAGCATCCAGCGTATTTTAAAACCATCTCTTGACCCTATAGAGGAGGTCAATGCTTCTACTGGCAGCCCAATAGCTTTTTTTAAAGTCTTTTTATTTTTTTCTGTGGTGTAATGCAATTTTACTCATTATCACTACAAATGTCAGACCAAGACTAGCAAGATTACAGCAGTAGCTAGGAGCATATGGTTGAGTCATATGAATAATAATCATAAATCCTTTTTGACATTAGCCCATTATTACATCCTGATCTTGTCCCCTTGGAATCTCTTGTTTGGTGTAATGTTTAAGTCATTATAAGGTATCTCTGGAGGTCTAGATTTATAGAGCTCTCTATTGGAGAAACACAGTATTAGCAGTATGTTTATACAAACATGAAACACATGAATATTATGTACCAATATGTTTGCATGTAATGTTTATGGCCACATAGAGGACAAGTAATTAGTGACTGGCAGTCAGTAAAAGAAATGTTTCTGATGACAACTTAAAACCACAGTGTAAGTCTGGATGACAAAGGCATTGCCTGAACTGATATTGCTAAAAGAAGAAAACAAAGCATAAGCATATGAAGAAAAAAGACAGGTTTTTACAGTTAAATGGTGACATTTTTCTATCTTCTCTGTTTTATTTTGGGAGAAAGAAGGGTAGAGCAAGCTGTGGAGGTAGCAATTAGAGTAAAGTTCTTCACATCTCACTAAACAGTGTTTGCTGTTTTCAAGAGGATTTTACAGTTAGAGGCTACCAATTTCTCAGCCTTCTGCAGCAGGCAGTTATGGGGTCACAAAATCCCTGGGTATGAGAAGTCCAAATTATGGGGAGGTATTGGTTCAGATAAGGGATACCATAAAACTGAGCCTTCTGGATTAAGAAAGGATCTCCACTGAGATACCATGTAATGGGTAGTCCAACTATTTAACAGGCTAAACCCAACAAAAATATGTTAACTGAGCATCCTCAGCTAGCACTGTTGAATCAAATGTGAAGAAAATGACTTCAGTTTTGTAATGGACATTTGCTTATGTCCACTGGCAGATTTCTTTTTACCAATACCACCACCCAGCTATCCCTTTCTATATTTGAGAACCCACACTAGATGCTGAGGCAGTCTTACCTGATGTCTGAAATGATACCCAGCATACCAGCCAGCACTTGGAAGTGCACCCTATTTGTTCTCCCTCCCATTGTCTCCCTTCCTCTTTGCTCTGTTCTCCTGCTGTTCTGTTTTTAAGGAAGGGGAATATTTACAGGAAATATCTACTGTTCAAAAACTATTCTGCTGTGTTTTGCAGTGACTCCACCATTTCTCACTTAAGTCAATATGTTAAGTGTACCAGTAGGCAGCTGGAGCATTGATTTATTTTAGGCTGTGCCTCCAGTGACTGTTACACCAAGTTTTCATGCAGACTTGCAGTTTCCCCTATGAGACACACCAGCAGCTAAAACCTCGGCTACCTCCCAGTACAAGCATGTGCTGCCTGTGTTCAACACTCACCTGTTGCAGCCCTGAAAAACCCAGGGGGGAACAAATGCACAAACAGGTTTGATCCATCCTGCAGATAATGGCTGGTGAGATGGTGGCCTCACCAGTGGGAGATGCAGCCTTGCATCCTTATTCAAAAGAGTATATTTGGAAATCTTTTTGTTCCAAGCACAAAAGTGATAAACAAAACAAAATTAATATAATCACTAAAATACAGTGAAAGTTGGTCTCCAGGTCTGACCAGCTGTCCTGACCTTCACTGGAAGATAAATCAATTTGGCAGAGCTGTGATCATTAAACAACCATGGCAAAGTCCTGAATGCTTAAAATGAGACAACATATTTGTGTTGAAAAAGCAGCTCTGCTCTTAAGTGCAAGAGTGTTGTGGGCTTTTTTTTCCCCTGAGTCAGCATGCTCCATTTTTGTCTCTTGCAAATGCGTGAAATATTTTGGTATTTGACAATTAACAGGGCTTTTGAAACTGCTTCCTATTTGAAGAAATGAAGCAGATTGCAATATACTGAAGTTATCCAAGAGGATACTTTAGACAGATGCACCAGAGATGATATCTCTCTTGTCATCAGTAAAAATGATACAGAGCACATTGCTAAGTTATTCAGCAATTTCCAAAGAATCCTCTTTAAAGCACAATAAGAAACAGATCTTTTTTGTCTTTTCATGGATGTCAGACTTAAACAAAAACACAGAATGCACTTGCAGCCATTGGTGTGAAAGAGTACTTTCAAGTACATGCCTATTAACTGAAACATTCTGCTATAAGATATCAAAAGACTGCCTATTTGCCACAAACTGCACAAAGTTATACTCATTTTTCTTAGTGGCAGTAAGTGGTTTTAATGCAAGTAATGGAATTTAAAACCAGAAAGTCCTTATTACAATTCAGAGTGCCCTTTGTCCTCTGATAATGAACACCATATTAGTGTCTTGAAGAAAAACCAAAACCTTAAAACAGGATATGTTTCAGCATTTTGAACTAAGTGACCAACACTTTACAGCTGATTGCGTTTAACTGCATATAGACAAAAATCTAAAAACAAGTTCCAAATTCTAAGTTGTGCCAGTGACAGAATAAAATGAAGATGGACTCTAGCATATTATAAATTAGAAAAATATGCCAGAAAAGAGTAACCTTTAAAAAAAAATAAAAATCATGTGTGATATTTGGTATAAAGCAATTGAAAGCAATTGCATTTGCTGTGCTGGGAAAAGACAATAGGAAAAGGCAAAGCCTGGAAAAGCAGGGACATGCATTGCATGAAATGCATCTAGAGAGGCTGCTGGAAACAAAAGCATTGCAACTTTAATTATTTTTCACCACTTGGTTAAAAAAAGAAAGAAAAATCTTGAATGCAAAAAAATATTTCAGCTACAAATGTAGAACAAGGAAATTCTATTCTTAGGATGGATAAAATCTATTATTATACTAAAACAAGATAGTATTCATACAGTGTGTATAAAGTTTATAAAAATGAAACAAAGCAACAAACCCATTTTCATCTAAAATGTAATGTGAAGGTTTAAAGCATATTTCTCAAGTAAACAGGCTCTGTGATACATAAAAAAGGAAGGGTGACATTGTCCTCCCACCAAATTAATGAGTACTTCTTAGACCAGAAATTTCAGTTAAATTACATCTCTATAAAAATATTCTGATATTAAAAATTTTTTGTGATTGTTTGTAATCTTAGAATAGTTTGAAGTTTAATTTATAATATTTTTTTTCCCAGGCAGAGATTTGCATAGTGCTTTTATTTATTTATTTTTTTTTTTTAGATTTTATATTTTTGGCACATCAGTAGAAGTACCTAGTGTACAAAACTACCGATGCTTAACATGGCACAAAGTCACTATGATTGCTTGGTCCTCCTTAGCTCCTTGGCATGGACTGAAATATGTTGCACAATTATTAAGAGTGAAAAGATAGACCTGAACTTGGATTCCAGTAGTCTCTTCAGAAGAATGGAGCAAATCAATTACCTGCTGTTGCAGATCCCTTACAAGTAGTCCAAAGACTTTGGAGCAGTTGTGGACTCTAACTTCTCCAGCATCTCTCTGTTAAGCTTAAGGCCCTCTCTAACCTCTCTGTGTCTCTCTGCTCT
>JAOEHX010024306.1:0-14329 GCA_025448015.1 Bolborhynchus lineola | reverse complement strand
CATAGCAGCCTTCCAGTATCTGAAGGGAGCCTATAGGGATGCTGGGGAGGGACTCTTCATTAGGGACTGTAGTGAGACGACAAGGAGTAATGGGTTCAAACTTAAAGAGGGGAAGTTCAGATTGGATGTGAGGAAGAAATTCTTTAATGTAATGGGTTGCCCAGGGAAGTTGTGAATTCTCCATCCCTGGAGGTGCTCAAGGCCAGGTTGGACATAGCCTTGGGTGATAAGGTTTAGTGTGAGAATTCCCTGCCCATGGCAGGGGTGTTGGAACTAGATGATTATAAGTTCCTTTCTAATCCTAACTATTCTATGATTCTGTGATAAAATTAATTCAATTTGCTGACAATTTAAACAGACTTGGATGTTGGAAAATAAAAACAAAAGCAAAAATTCACCTGCCTTCCACCTTTCCATTCCTCCTTATTCCCGATCTCAACTCTACTCCTTCATTCCTGACTTCTCCACTCGTTCCTTCTCCAAGCAGCACAGGGGGCTGAGGATGGATTGGGATGTGGAAGGTGATGTGTTATATTACTTTCTGTCATTATTTAAGCCCAGCTGGCAACTCAGCCATGCAGCCCTCATTCACACCCCATCCTTCCTCATCCTGCTCCCAGAGGGATGGAGAGGAGAATCGAAAGAATGTAACTCCTTTGGTTTGAGATGAGAAGACTCCAGTAACTAGGATATAACACAAACCACTGCTGCTACCACCAATAATAATAATGATAAGGGAAATAACAAGGGAAGAGAATACTACTGCTCACCACCCACTGACCGATACCCAGCCCAACCCAAACGTTGATCTAAACCTTTCTTGTAATTGCCCCCAGTTCATATACTGGGCATGACGTGCTGTGGTATGGAATGCCTCTTTGGTCAGTTTGGGTCAGGTGTCCTGTCTCTGCTTCCTCCTGGCTTCCCCTCCCCCCTGATAGAGCATGAGACTCAGAAAGTCCTCGTTAAGAGTAAACATTACTGAGCAACAATTAAAAACATCGGTTTTATCAGCGCTGTTCCCAGCCCGAAAGTCAAAACCACAGCACTGCACCAGCTACTAAGGAGGAGAAACATGCTGCTGAACCCAGGACACTGTCTCACAACAGTTCCTCTCTGTGGCTCCTTCCTTTTCCACTGCTGCAATAGGGATCCTCTCCATGGCCTGCAGTACTTCAGGATAAACCTGCTTCAGCACAGGCTCCCCTTGGACCACACTTGCTTTGGAAAATATCCACATCTTCAGTGTGGATTCCTCCATGCAGTGTAGGTACCTGCTTCACCATGGTCCTTTCATGAGCTGCAGGAAAACATCTGCTCAGCCATGACCTCTTCTACAGGTTGCAGAGGACTCTCTGCACTGGCCCTGGAGCATGTCCTCCCCCTACTTCTTTGACCCTGGTGTTCATAGTGCTGCTTCTCACTGGTTTTCCTCATTCTTGTTTGCCTGGCTTTTTTTCCCTCTCTTTAAGTACTAGCTTTGTTGATAAGCTTGATTATATCTAGTGGTAGATACGTTGAAGGGCTGGCTAGAGCTGCCTGTGTCCAGCATGGGTCAATCCCCGGCTTGCTCCCACAGAGGCCATCCCTGCAATAACACCACCTATCATCAGACATTTTTGATAAGTATTTTATGCAAAATAAAAATCATAATAAGCAAAGTTCAGATGCATTTTCCTAAACCAGAGCTATTTACAAAATCTGCAGAGTAATATCTTGAGTAGCAAAGTAATATCTTGTCAACCATTTTCTTCATAGATTACAGAAAGTATGATGCTTTTAGCATCCCCTTGTTTAGGCTGCAGATCTCAAGAAACTGGCAGTCAAAGAATGACCAATCACACTTATATGCTATGATATCCATATAATTTACATGTCATGTGTAAAACTGAGTGTCTCTTCAAGTCCTTAAGTACAGAAGCAAGAGTTTAATAGCACAAATTCCTGCAAAAATATTTTTTATTATTTTCATTGATAGGTATTTTTGCAAAAACATGCAACAGAAAGCAACACTTGTTGCTGTTAATGAAAATCGAAGTAATGTCACTTCAATGAGGTGGCAAAAGGTCAAATCAACCATAAATAGAAGTGTCAGAAGAAATCTGATTCATTGTTAACATGTTGGTAAATTAAGAGCGCTTCATTCAATTTGCAGCCAAAACAATTGGCTGTAAAACTGCAATGTCATAGGCAGACACTCTGTACATTCATTTTACATAAATATGCAAGTCATGGGGCTAAGATATGCGCTGTTGAATATAACGAGGAGTCCATGTCACAAGAAATTGTAAGTAAAGAACAGAAGCTTAAGCAGGATATAATGCCAAGTACATAACAGGGATACTCACAGGTAATTTATAAAAGTTGTTAGAGACTAGAAGTTGTATAGATACAGTGATGATAACAAACAGTATGTGACGGTTTTAACAGATGAATTTGGTAATGTTTTGTTTTAAATCCCAGAACTGTTCTGTTCTCTCAGTATCCTAAGCACTTCTAAGCACAATATCCAGTTTCCTAAATTATATCCATACCTTGTAAGTATCTTCATTGGTAATAAATTTCATTGGAATTCCTCCATCAGCGTTTTTTAACATGAAAGTGTTAAAATCTTGTCATCCAAAATGCCAAAGTATCACCTAGGCATCACTGTACAACCTCATAGCAGGTCTGCTGAAGTATGGGGAAAAAGGAAAACCAACATTACTTCAAAAACATCTCCTTAACCGCCTTGCTGAGAGCATCCTTCAAGCTAAGGAATTTACAAAGTCAGCAAAGCCATCAAAAGGAACTTAAACAACAGATGCGTGTTTGTTCTCTTTACCCTAACATAGTACTATCACCTGCGCTAGCAAATCCTGATCCCCTCAGTAGAAGAGAAGCTAGAGATACACAGTGCTTTTAGTGTTCCTTCTCTACTGAGAGAAGCAACATATCTTGGAGAGGAGAAAAGATTATTCAGATGTACAGAATTGCATGTAAAACCACAAAGTATGAAAAATCTGGGGCATAAGGCAAGCAATAGGAAATCTCTTACAGGAAGATGTGTGCCAAAGGTGTGGTTACCAGAATTAGTCCATTCAGATCTCTGCTGCTGACTGAGGAGCTCATTTTCAGATGACTCCCTGACATGGGTATTCAGAAGCTGGTTGTTACAGAAAATTCCTTGGTCTCACCAATCCAGCTTTGATTTCCGTGATAGAATCATAGAATAGTTAGGGTTGGAAAGGACCTTAAGATCATCTAGTTCCAACCCCCCTGCTATAGCCAGGGACACCTCCCACTAAAGCATGACACCCAAGACTTGGTCCAACCTGGCCTTGAACACCACCAGCAATGGATCATTCACAACTTCCCTGGGCAAGCCATGATCACACTGGTAGCTTCTGATCATGTTTGCCTGCATCCCATATTCAAACTCTGAGGTAGGGGGGCAGGTGCAATCTCTAGTGATCAAAAGGTCTCTGGATTTGGACTCAGTAGAAAATACCCCATAGAAAATACATGCAGTGCATTCCCAATGTCTTCTTGGTATGGTCAGCTCTCTCCATGGTAAAAACAACCAATCCATCAAACAACAGAATGAGCATCTAAGTAATGCAATGAGGTTTGGTGTATGGGCAGGACATGAATACTAATACATCTTGGAATTTATCTGTAGGACATGTATCAGCTGTACTGCACTTCATGAAGCAATCGCGATAGAGGTTGTGTCTCTACTATTATTACAAAATTAGATGCAGAGATGCTTTTCTTAATCTTGCATGTTGTATAGCATTTGGGAAGAAATACACTGTCAGTGTAAGAATATATTCTTACAGTATGTAATGTTCTGTAGAGATAATTTTACATAAGAAAATTTTGTGACCTAAACTTTCCTTTTAAACTACCTTACATTTTCATGCGCTGTTCATTCAAGAGACTGAAAGTTTATTCTGAAAGCAGTTTTTAATAAATAAAAAAAAAAAAAACGAAAATAAATTGTGGAAAAAAAAAAAAAAAGGAAAAGAAAGCTAATGAATATGATGTTTAGTATTCTATGATGTTGAGTCAGCCATTTAAGTCTTATGCTGCCACACATCCAGTTAGCTGAGCACAGCGGTAGTTACGAGGAATAATGAGCTTGACAGACATTTTGAAATTCTCTCCTGCTGTGTGCTGTCAATTGAAAAAGAGGGAGATAGTGATGGCCAACTATTTAAACACATTGGATTGACCATAACTGGCACCTAAAGAACAATAAAGCAAAGACCAAGTGGCAGGATCTGGCCAACTAGCCTGTATGTTCCCTGAATATGACACTGTAAGTTTTGATTGTAAAGCAAAGTGCAACTATAAATCCAGTAGCCAGCAAACATTTAATTAGGAATAACCATATTCTATCAAAAAAGCAAGATAATGTCTGACAGAATGATGAATATTAAAAATAATGTGGTTGCACATTATTTTTTCATTCTATTTTGCGGCCTAATTTAAAGAGGTATTTCTTGATAACTTTGAGTAATAAGTAAATGACATATTGATTAATAAGTAAATGACATATTCCTATATAGTTCTTCAGGTTTAGTGACACTCCAGAGACACCAAAGGTTCATCTCCTTCTGCAGTTATCCGCTCAGAAAGATTGAAATCTGGATTTTTTTAAAAAACAAAGTAGATCTTCATAGTTGCCATTATGCTGCACAGTTATTAATTATAAAAAGAGATTGGACATCATGTTTTCCACTTCAAAAGAATAAGCTCCTGACATTTGAAGTTAATTAGATCAGATCTATATAAAGAAAATCATCCTGCTATTACTTTATTTTCAAAGTAACATTTTAGTGTTGCAAAAAAAAAAAAACAACAAACAACTCAAAACCAAAAAAACTTTCAATGAGTTTAGATATAATGCTTCAACATTATGGAATTCAGTTGAGTTCAGTTCTACACTAACAGGAACAAGTAAGCCCAAAGAGGGTTATGAAACCATTCCTTTCTTGGGATATGTGCTAGACAGCTTATCAAAGGGGAGGATTTATCTCCCCTACTAAAAAACTCAAACCTTCATTTGTGAGGCTAAGCTTGTCACCCCAAGGTCTTGTTAGAGCCAGTGGAGATAAAAAAGACACCTCTAGACAATAATGTATGTCCCTAAAATGAACGCAGATGGACTAGATTAATTGTGAGTACCTATTTTCATTTATATTTGCTATAAGGGGAGTCTCACATGTTTAATTCTGACTTCAACATCCAGCTTTTAGACATCTAAACTTTGTGCAAATATTTTTTTTTATCAATGTAGCTCATTTCAGCATTTTCTATAAGTATGCAATTTCACTTCCTTTGAGATAAAAAGACAAGGAATTTTTCCCTAAAATCCAATCCTACATGATTTCAACAGCCACCATTTTTAAACAGCAGAACCAAGACCAAATATGTACTATTTTTATCATGTTATATGACTTGTGCAATACAAATAAATGTAAAATTGATCATGTTTGACAATACACCTGGTTTTTATCAGATACAAAAAAGAATAACTTTATAGTTTCTTTGGAAACTACACTAGTGAGTTGTTGTGAGGTGTATTAGGAGAACAGGAAGTCTTCATTGTTATGAGCTAATCCTCTGGTAGCCGCTGAGAGCCACTGGAATTCATCAGAACAATACTACTGAGAGATTTTTTTGGTCAGAGGTCACTAGCTTGACGGAATATATATCTTAAATGCCTATTTTCTTCTTATTTTCAAATATTAAAAAATTCTGGGGCAGATTTATTTCAAACTAAGAAAACAAGAACTGGGTATGCCAAGCTCAGAGTTTCATCTCCTTCGTCTTCATCAGGTTTCCTGTATGTAAAAGCATCATGTAAACAAGCCTCTGGACTACATGGATAATGTGCAAAGCTGTGCCAGATTTGTTTAAGGAAGGTAGTGCTGGATCACACAGTTCAAATGTCTATGTCCAGCAGAAGCACAGAAACACAGAATCAGTGTAATGGCTAAAACTTTCCTTTGCACATCCACCAAATGTAACTGCATATCCACTTTGGTAACACAATGGGAAAACATGGTTTTGTCACATCACTCGGCAGACATACAGCTTAGTAGCGCAATACTAAGGGGTGATTCTACTCCTCTACTCTGCTCTCATGATACTCCACTTAGAGTTCTAATGTCCTTAACATAAGAAGTACCTCAAGCTATTGGAACAAGTCCAGAGGAGGCCATGAGTATGATCAGGGGCATGGAACACCTCCCGTATGAAGACAGACTGAGAAAGTTGGGGCTGTTCAGCCTGGAGAAGAGAAGGCTGCATGAAGACCTCATAGCAGCCTTCCAGTATCTGAAGGAGACTGTAATGATAGGACAAGGGGTAACTGGTTTAAACAGAGGAAGTTCAGATTAGATATAATGAAGAAATCCTTTACTGTGAGGGTAGTGAGGCACTGGAATGGGTTGCCCAGGGAAGTTGTGAATGCTCCATCCCTGGCAGCATTCAAGGCCATTTTGGACAGTGCCTTGGGCAACATGGTGTGGTGTGAGACTTCCCTGCCCATAGCAGGGGGCTTGGCACTAGATGATCTTAAGATCCTTTCCAACCCAAAGCATTCTATGAATCTATGACTCTGTGATCACATATCAGGGTGAGCTTATATCACACAAGCAGCAGCACACTTTGTGCTTTTGTGTACAGGGTGAAGGAAACAGTACTTGTGTATTGGCCACATGTAAGCTCCTTGTGTTACAGCACCTGAAGCAAATGCTGGCATCTGACTTCCCGAAGTAGTTCACTGCCTGCTTAACACACTGTCTTAGCACCACAGAAGGACTGCAGCTTCTACTACTTAGATAAGGAGGGCAGCTTACAGCAAGAACAGCAATAGGCTTAGGTAATGTAATCCACAGGCATGGCTGTCGCCTAGATAGAGTTTTATGAGCTGCATATAAGCCTACCCTGGTCTCACAGATCATTTCTGCTATTCAAGACTATTTCAAAAAATGGTAATATCTGAACTGTATCGTCTTTTCTGCTACATGATTATTCTTCATCCACAATTCCCTGCATAGTTCCTGCTCCTTGAATGGACAGCAGAGGAGTTTAGGCAGGGGACTTACAAATGAAAGCCAGAATAGACAAATACTCCTCAGATACAAAAGGGGATATCCCTAATGAAATTAATCCCTAGCTTTTAGGAAACAATGACTTATAAAATACTAATACATAACAAACACAATAAGGTGAAACAGAATTACCAGAGTCATTTACAAAAATATACCAAACCATGTTTCATACAAAGGGAATGATCTGGTTTACAACTTTCAGTTAACTCTCAGAGAATAGTATCTTTTATTAAGCAAGGGCATTTAGAGTATTTCCAGCAGTTGTAAGCAACCTGTATGCCTTGAAATTTAGGACAACTGAGTCCTTAAAGAAATAACTTTCTCTTTTTGGAACAAGACTAAAAGAAACACTGGGTGTTAGAAGGAGGCATGACTCTAATGCTCCAGTTTTTGAAAGCAGATGTTTAAGAGGTTGATCAAATTTGCAACTAGTTAAGAATTCTGTAGTTAAATAAATTTAATGCACATACCAGTATAGATGTCAGTGCTATGATAAACTCATACTAGGTGACTAGAGCTGCCAGGATCTGGTTTGTTCTAGGCTCAGCCACTGTTCTGACATGATTGATATGGTTTTCATCATATTTTAACGATAGTAAAGCTTTGAGTAGCTGTTCTTGCAGTGATTTATTAAAAATCTTTCTACAACTCGATGTCAATAATGTTATTGTCTGGACCAGGTTATTATCTTCCACGCTAAACACGACTGTCACAAGATACAAGACAGAAAATCTAGAAAAAGAAAAAGAAGCATGTTTGGTGAAGCAGGCAGGAGACATGGGAGTCAGTTCCTTGCTCTGCCACTGTGTTTATGTCCTTTGACATATCAGCTAGCTTTTTTTTTTTTTTTTTCTGTGTTGGTCTTCCCTTAAGGGTTAACAATGTTATTTCACTGTCTCACAATATTGAACAGATAATCCACATGAGGCTGAAGCATTTGAATACAAGGCTACCAGCACTAGTCTATGAAAGGACATTCAGTTGAAGCTCAACTCCATATTCCTCTTAGTGGTTCCTCTTTTCAATGCCTTTACTTGTAGCTTTTCATTTACATCAGCCCAATCCCCATACCACACAGCTATGCTAAGTGTAGCCACACAATAATCAAGATCTTTAGAACCAGCTTCCACACTGGTTCATAAAACCAGCTAGATCAGTTTTGAAAGCTTTTTAGATTTTTTTTTTTTTTTTTTGGGGGGGAGGCTCTTAAATTTCTCTTACATAGTTTTGCTTTTCTTCCTTGTTCCTCCTTCCACTTTTCCTGTTTCTGATCCTGAGCCATATTGAGTTACCTCTTGTAACACACAATTCTCACTCCTTTCCTAATTGGTAAATCTCTCCTGGGAGGATGATTTTTTACCATTTCAGCATCTCATATTATTGTTGTGATCTTTTCTGCATAAAAGTTGCCAGACACAAACGATTCACATTTGGTTTGCCAAATGGGATGACTAATGGGAGTGGACAGTGGATCTGCAGATGGATCTTTTTGTTTCATTCTACCTCATGCATCTGCAGACACACCACTACTTAGTTGATTGCCATTTTGTGGGGTTGGCAGGAGTTATTTATAACATTTTTACACATTCAAACTAGAAAATAATCCTCCTATTTTCAAAACTGTTATCTGTCAGAGATTACATATCCTCAAAGTCATATTAAATCCTTGTGTAGGGTATAAAGGCTCTTTCTAATTAATTCAATTTGGTTATGCAGATTTGGTTCTGTCTACATAATTTTTTTACATAGCATTTTTAGTACTACCTCTTTTACAAAGAGATTAGAATTCATAAATTAAAATTAAAATCTATGTGAAAAATAGGATCATGTTGCTCTGGCTTTAACCCTAGCATCTACTTGTTCCGTAAACTAACGGCTGCTAGGCAGACCAAAGTTCTTAAATTGAAATGTGACTGCATAAATCATGCACAAAAAAAATCAGTTTCTAGACATCATGAGACCTGCAGTCTTGAGGTGTGATTGAAGAGCAATAATGTACTGTTGTCAGTGAGTTAGCCTGGGTCTGAAAAATAGGCTAGCTGATTGAAGGACTTGACCTAATGATCTCATTCTTTTATCTCTACTCTGTCTTTGTTTCCAGTCCACTCTAGATCTTTGTTCTCCATTTCATAGTAGATGAAAATTTTCCCTCAATTTCACTTATGCAGATGAATTTCACTGAGCATGTCAGTTTTGGTGAGACCACTTTTATGGTACCCTTACTATTTTCAGCTGATCTGACAGACCTAGCTAAAGGTAAGACAAATATATTTGGCACAAAGATGATAGGAACTTATTTCCAAAAAAAAAACCCCAAGTTACTTAAATAGAAATCTGTTTCACTAGATTAATAGCAATTTAGGCAACTATAGGCAAGATTCCAGGAAAGAAATAATAGCAAAAAAAAAATTGTAAAGACAAAAATACCAGTCTCAAATACCAAGAAGCATAAAAAAATACACCTATTTAAATATGACTATTTAGATTTATCTTGATTCCATCATGTGATAGAAAGTTTAGTCTGCTTTATATGCCTTAAATCATTCCCCATCTAGAAATGATTAGTATGGGTTTACCAGTACTTTTCCCAGAGCCTTTCAATTATTTTACAAATGATCACTGTTGTTATCTAAAATCTGTGCTAAAGCAATATCTGTTCATGACCTAGACCATGTGGTACTCATCTTGTTCCAGCACAGAAAAAAAATGCTGAGCCTAACATCTGAAATAAACTATTTTCTTCATTTCACTAAACATTGTACATATTTCCAATGCAAGTAAAGAACATCTAACACCCTAGTTAACTCTGAGAATAAAAAGTACTTTCAAGGAACCAAAAGTGCAAGGTACTTTTCTTATGCCTTTTATAGGTTGCCTTATCTATCTCTGTCATCTTCATCAACTATGCAGAAAACCATTCTGGTTTTAATAAAATGTATATGAATGCCATTATAATAATTTACAAGTGATTTCAGATTTTAGTGTTCTTGCAGAAAATACAGATTAAATTTTGAATGGTTAACAGGGAAATTAATGAAGACATGATTTAATATAGATACAACTGAAAATGGCTGCCAACCCAAAAGTGCATTTCCTCTAAACTACTTTATCACACAAAATAAAGAGATCACTTTATAATATCTTTCCATTATCTGCATTATCAATCATTTCCTATGTACTTTGGCCATTTAAGAAAAAATAACAAAATCAATGTACTGCTTCTAAGATAATGCTGCTTGAAATTAAAGGAAGAGTTTTCTTTATGTTGTCATTTTCAGAGTGCAACAAACAACTGATATATTTTAATATGCATTCATATAGTACTGCTGTAATTTTTAAATGCTATATCTCTGTCTTATTGCAGTATTATGTCTGTGTTACTTCCCACATAAGAGGGTAACCATAAGGAAAAGAAAACTGTCTTACTTAGCTTGTTTTAGTAGATGATTTATTGTTTCTGGGGATTTAATCAAAGTTTCCCCTAAGAAGCCTAATTTTTGAAACCAATTTACATCTTACTAGCTATTCTAAAATACAATTAAACAGCAGAAGACTCATTTTTATGTTTTGACTTTTTTTGGCTGAGAAGGAGATTTTGTAAGTGGAAATTCATCCAGTACCAAAAGGTATGCAAAAGTTCTGCACTCATTACTTATGCCCTCTATTCAGGCTACAAAAGAAACTCTCAGTGCTGCTTGCTCGGGAGACTTTAACCCCATTAAAAAATACTGACAAGCTAGGCTACTGCATTTTAGACTCTGTTGCCCTCAGGGAAAAAAACGCTAGGGGTAGGGACATGACAACATGGTCAGTTAACATGACTTCAAATATGTTAGCCAGCTCTGCAATGACTGCAAATGCTATGAGGATGTGCGCAGCCTTCTCTTCTCCAGGCTCAACAACCCCAATTTTCTCATCCCATCTTCATACAGGAGGTGCTCCAGTCCCCTGATCATCCTCGTTGCCCTCCTCTGGACTTGTTCCAACAGTTGCATGTCCTTTTAAGTTAAGGACACCAGAACTGCACACATTACTCTAAGTGAGGTCTCACAAGAGCAGAGTAGAAGGGCAGGATCACCTCCCTCTACCTGCTGGTCACGCTTTTGATGCAGCCCATCTTTTACACCAAACAGACCAATTTATAATCTGCAATAAGGAAGAGTTATGAATGAATGTATAAAATTTGCTCATCCTAATAGCCTTCTCTGTATGTTTTACAGTACAATTTTATCTTTCCTGAACATAATTAACTTCAGTAGTATTGTCTGATTTAGAGACTCTGATTGTTCCATGAGGTTTTCTGTCTTTGGTGACTTCATTAACCAGCATTTTTAGCTGCTCAAAATTCAAGCTATGGAAGCAATGGCTTCTCAAATTCATTCAGTCTTCCTCTGTATTCAGAAACTTAGTCATTTTCAAAGTTAATTTCAATATACTTTTCTTCATTTCTTCTTTATTTCTTTAAAAATATTCCCCAAATCTTTTATAAACATACTTTTGAAATCATTACAGCAAGTCAGAAGTTTTTTTTTTCATAACTATAGTGCTACATGTGGTAAATGTTTGCAATTCTTCAGTTGATTTTTAAGGACTGAGTTTTTTGCTTGCAAATGAAACTTTTCTTCTTAATTTTTTTAACTTTTAATTTTTTTGCTTGCAAACAAAACTTTTCTTTTGTACATTATGCATTTACTTCATTTTAGAGATGATACTTAGCTATATAAACCTGAGTTCAGTGTTTTCCTACAGTTGTTTTCCTTATTTAAAGAATACAAGACCATTTTTGCGTTTTTGAATTTCATAAGCTAAGGGCGTTCTGAGATTTTTCTATCTAGATTTCTTCCAGACTTCAATGTTTTCCTTTAAAATAATAAATCATAAACCTGCTTTTGTTTGTCTTTCCATTATTATTGAGTCATCTCCTTTGACTGACCCTCCTAAATGTTCTTTAGTATTTAACAAAAGAAAATAGCATGCCCTTTTGTTGTTTTTATGATTATTTGGTTAAAAAATCTGTTAATGTCACATGCATAACTCTACATGTCCTCTGCCTTTAGCAGTACTTATTCTCCAATCTATAATTGAGAAGTTAAAGTTTCCTAATGTTCCCACTGGGGGCTTTACCTTCAGCCTAATTTGACCCCAACCATTTGTCAGAAACCTTGAATGTTATTGTCTCTCACATACACGAGTTTTAGCAAGCATGTTTTAATAAGACTTTTATGTTGCTTTTTTGAGTTAAACTGCAGACATAGCAACTGCTGTTAGGAGTTTGGAGACTTCACTGTAAGGTTTTTCATTTTCAGTAACTGAATATACACCTTCAGCTTTATGATAAAGCGTGAGATTAACACGCAAAACAAAAATATTGTCACTCATTTTGAAAGTTTCTCAAGACCATAAGTAGTCATTCCAGAAACAGTTCATTGAAATGCAAAACCAAAAGTGTAATATTCTTTTTAAATATATTGACATAACAAAGATAGATACAAAACTAATTTAATACACCTTGAATGGAAAAGTCTCTTTCACTGTATAGATCTTGAAGAATAAACCCTAGCAAATTTTAGATACAAGAACAGAGAAAAACACAAGAACTGCATTGAGCCATGGATTTAACAGTGTGATATTGACAACATTAAATTTGTCCAGTGTAACAGATGACTAGAATAAAGCAGGTGCAAAAAGATTAAAATGCCAGTACTTTTACAGATTAAGTAAATTCTGTAATTTGTACTGGATGTTAACACTCAGAAACTTTGCAGGACTTCATTTAATCAGATACTTTAACAACCTAGTGAATGAAAAAACAATTTTAGCTGCACAGTCCATGTGAGGAAACACCTTTCTCACAGCTGAAATCCAGAACCTCTGGATTGACGCATAGCGCTTTTGCCTGTGTCAGCATTTTTACATACTGACATGAAATTAGTCTTCTAGCCAGGTACATAAAACAAGGCAAAACTTCTACATGATTTCTAGCTACTACATTTTCTCATCATTAACTATGAGCAGGAGGCCCTTCCATACTGAATTTTCCAATTATCTTTTAATTCTGTATCTAACAGAAATATGCAATATGATATTGAGCCATTTGTGTGGTTGTTTTGTGCTTACTTACAATTGTATGTACATACAGTGAATATTCCTCTTCTTATCCATGGAGAAACATCACTGACAGCATATAGGCAAAAGATGAGAGCTTTTATTCAGCAGATTTAATGCTTTGCACAACCTAATACAGTAGGAAACCAGGCTGTAGGAGGCTCAAGTAGCACAGATCGTGAATATCAAGCATACCCTACCAAGTATTTAAGCATTTTGACTTATTTGTGACAAGCCAGGACATTTAAGCATTGTATATGTACTACTAATCAAAGATAATTTCAGCATGTATTTACATGTATTTCTTTATGTTCTTATATACCTACACATACACCAACTCACAGCATATGAAAAAGACATAAAATAATTGAAGCAACCATTTATAACTTAACAAATAGTGACTTGCCTAAATGCAGTCACAGGAATATCAACATAAAGATACAGATAGAGCTACTTATAAATATATATTTCAAGCTGTCAGTGACTTTGCTGGAGAGTTAGCATAAACAGCATCTGCACAAAATGTCAGTACTGTTGAATGCTATGTCATAAACCTAGTTATCACTTCTTGGCAGACTGCAGAGGGAAAACCCCTTGACCATCTTCCTTATTTGCACTTACCCAAGTAGGAAAAGTTTTAGTGTAGAAAAATTATCACCCCTCCTATGTGAGTCTGTGTGAATAATTGCCATAGGTACGTATGGGTGCAGAAGAAATAATAACTGGAGAATACAAGGCTGAAGAGATTAAAAGGGCATGCTGAGCTGTAGCACGTGACAGTATCCCAAGAAATTACATGCTTTAGTGACCAGACATCCTGTTGAATCTATAAGAAACTATGAACTGAGAACTCCAAGACTTGGCCAAATCTGTGCAAGGCTACCAGCACATACTGGTATGCTGGTACCAACAATGGACAGTGCATCTTGAATCACATCCAGAAATGTGATGACTGCAAATGCTACAGGGATGTGCGCAGCCTTCTCTTCTCCAGGCTCAACAACCCCAATTTTCTCATCCCATCTTCATACAGGAGGTGCTCGAGTCCCCTGATCATCCTCATTGCCCTCCTCTGGACTTGTTCCAACAGTTCCGTGTCCTTTTTATGTTGAGGACAC